>JADRCD010210123.1:6025-17084 GCA_019843815.1 Montemys delectorum | reverse complement strand
GAGGGACATCTGGGTTGTTTCCAGTTTCTGGCTATTATAAATAAGGCTGCTATGAACATGGTGGAGCATGTGTCCTTATTACATGATGGAGCGTCGATATTCTTGTTTCCCTTTTATACCCCCAACTCCTCCCAGAGACACCCCCCCTTCAATACCTGCAATACCTTTCAGGTTTTTTTATTTTGTCATATTCTTTAAATTTCATAAGATATTATAACAATAAAAATGAATATTATAAAAGTTGTTTGATATAAAACAATAATCAATTAAACAGTCTTATGTAGATACTTGTCTACAGCAGTACTGAAAATATGAGTTTTTCTCTATATAAATTTTAAATAATTCCAAACATATTAACTGTATATTTTAAAATAATACATCACTACTAGTATTTTTTAATGAGCATAAATAGGTAAAGTCTTTCTGTTTGTTTGTTTTGTATTTAGTAGAGCTTAAAATCTTGGCTCTTACTGTGGTACAGGCAAAAATAATAACAATTTTTAGACATTGGACTTCATTGTAATAAGGCTGTACTTCAATGACCCTCATATCGCCAAAGGATTTTACTTCCATAGTGGCTAAGCTAAGAGTTGACAGTTCTGCTGCGCCAAGGAGTGAATTGTAGGCACAATTTTTGGGTACAGATTTCCTGCTATGGTTAAAGCTATTTGACTTGAGTGAGTGACTTTATTCTCAGCCCATAGAGAACATGTTACATTCATTTGAGAAATGGTGTGTATATTAAATGTTCTATCCATGAAGTCATTAACTAACTTTTTCATTGAACAATGGTTCTGCTTGGAGGCATAGACACTAGGTGAGGGTAAGAATCTGTTTCATTGGCTGTGATAATTTGGAAAAGCATTCATCTCAGAGAAAGAGTAACTTATAAAGTCCTCTTCTTCAAACTTGATATGATAGTTACAAACATCAAGCAAAGCATTCAATCTCACTCCTTGTTGTTCTCTTATAAGCCACCTCCCAAGTTAATTGTCTATGTTTCTTTTGGCTGTATAAATACTTTTGAAATATGTAAGCTGTTCTGAAAACCATAGTGTAGTGTAAAAACATGAAATAAACAATACTACTAATAGAGAGGCTGAGATAGGAGAAGCAAGATTTCAAGACCCTTATGTTGTACACAGCAAGACACTGTCATGTACAAACAAGCAGAAAGTGTATATGGATTGTACAATATTGGACCTATTTCTCCAATTACCAAATTAAAGAGAGTACTGGATGACAACCAACAAATTTCTAATTCCTCATATTTTTGGATTTCAATCGATTAGGATATGTTGGTAATATTAATTTTCATATTAAGATATTAAGAAAAAGTAATTGTTACTTCCTGTTATTTTTTATGTTAGAGGTGGAATTAGGTTTGTATGGGTTTGTTGAAAGACTACTTTTTTGCTTCTTCTAGGGTGTAGTTTTGCTCCTTATGTTGGTGTTTTCTGTCTATTTTTTTTTGAAGGGCTAGATTTGTGAAAAGATATTGTGTAAATTTCATTTTGTCATGGAATATCTTTTTTTCTCCATCTATGGTAATTGAGAGTTTTTCTGGGTATAGTAGCCTGGGCTGGGGTCTAAACATCTGTATGACATCTGCCTAGGATCTTCTAGCTTTCATAGTTTCTGGTGAGAAGTCTAGTGTAGTTCTGATAGGCCTGCCTTTATATGTTACTTGACCTTTTTCCTTTACTGCTTTTAAAATTCTTTCTTTGTTTAGTGCATTTGATGTTTTTTTATTATTATTATGTGAAGGGAGGAATTTCTTTTGTGGTCCAGTCTATTTGGAGTTCTGTAGGCTTCTTGTATGTTCATGGGCATCTCTTTCTTTAGGTTAGGGAAGTTTTCGTCTATAATTCTGTTGAAGATATTTACTGGCCCATTACCTTGAGAGTCTTCACTTTCTTCTATACCTATTATCCTTAGGTTTTGTCTTCTCACTGTGTCCTGGATTTCCTGGATGTTTTGGGTTAGGAGCTTTTTGCTTTTTGCATTTTCTTTGACTGTTGTGTCAGTGTTTTCTTTAGTGTCTTCTGCCCCTGAGATTCTCTTTTCTATCTCTTGCATTCTGTTGTATCTCTTGTATTTTGTATATCTCTTGCATCTATGACTCCTGATTTCTTTCCTAGGTTTTGTATCTCCAGTGTTGTCTCTCTTTCTGATTTCTTTATTGTGTCTATTTCCATTTTTAGATCTTGGATGGTTTTGTTCATTTCCTTCACCTGTTTGATTGTGTTTTCCTGTAGTTCTTTAAGGATTTTTGTGTTTCCTCTTGAAGGGCTTCTAGCTGTTTACCTGTGCTCTCCTGTATTTCTTTGAGGGAGTTATTTATGTCCTTCTTAAACTATTGTATCATCATCATGAGAAGTGATTTTATATCTGAATCTTGCTTTTCCAGTGTGATGGTGTGTCCAGGACTTGCTGTGGTGGGAGAATTGTGTTCTGACAATGCCAAGTAACCTTGGTTTCTGTTGCTTATTTTCTTATGCTTGCCTCCTACCATCTGGTTATCTCTAGTGCTACCTGCCCTGACTAAATCTGGCTGGGGCATGTTCTTCCTGTGATCCTGGTTCTGTCAGAACTCCCCAGAGTCTAGCTGTCTCTGTGATCCTGTGATTCTGGGATCCTGTGATCCTGGGCGTGTTAGAGTACCTGAGAGTGGAGCTTCCTCTGGGTGTTGTGGGACTCAGTGCTGAGCTTGTGCCCAAGGTCTGCTCAGAGCACTGGCCCAGACAGACCAGAAAAAACTCATACCACTGGGCTGGAGGAGTTCCTGAGTGCCTGGGTCCCACTGGTCCCAGTTACTCTGAGTGTTGGGACAGATGTGTCCTCCTCACCTCTGATCCTCTGATCCTGGGCGTGTTAGAGCACCTGGGAGTGGAGCTTCCGTTAGCATGGGAGATCTTCACATCTTATGAGATCTTCTTCGACTTCTTTCTTCAGAAACTTGAAGTTCTTATCATATAGATCTTTCACTTGCTTGGTTAGAGTCACACCAAGGTATGTAATATTATTTGTGGCTATTGTGAAGGGTGTCATTTCCCTAATTTCTTTCTCAGCCTGTTTATCCTTTGAGTAGAGGAAGGCTACTGATTTGTTTGAATTAATTTTATATCCAGCCACTTTGCTGAAGTTGTTTATCAGGTTTAGGAGTTCTCTGGTGGAAATTTAGGGGTCATTTAAATATACTATCATATCATCTGCAAATAGTGATATTTTTACTCCTTCCTTTCAAAGTATCCCTTTGATCTCCTTTTGTTGTCTAATTGCTCTATCTATGACTTCAAGTACAATATTGAATAGGTAGGGAGAGAGTGGGCAGCCTTGTCTAGTCCCTGATTCTGTGGGATTGCTTCAAGTTTCTCTCCATTCAGTTTGATGTTGGCTACTGGTTTTTGTATATTGATTTTACTATGCTTAGGTATTGACCTTGGTTAGGCCTTGAATTCCTGATCTTTCCAAGACTTTTAACATGAAGGGATGCTGAATTTTGTCAAATGTTTTTCAGCATCTAATGAAATGATCATGTGGGGTTTTTTTTACTTTGTTTATGTAGTGGATTACATTGATGGATTTCCATATATTGAATCATTCCTGCATCCCTGGGATGAAGCCTACTTGATCAAAGTGAATGATCATTTTGATGTGTTCTTGGATTCAGTTCACAAGAACCGAAATATTGAGTATTTTTGCATCAATATTCATAAGGGAGATTGGTCTGAAGTTCTCTTTCTTTGTTTGGTCTTCATGTGATTTAGGTATAAGCATAATTGTGACTTCATAGAATGAATTAGGTAGAGTCCTTCAACAGAGAAATGGATACAGAAAATGTGGTACATTTACACAATGGAGTACTATTCAGCTATTAAAACCAATGAATTAATGAAATTCTTAGGCAAATGGATAGAAGTCCTTGATCTACTTGGACTCTAGCTTTGGACAAGGAGATAAGAATGGATCAATTTGCATTCTTCTACATGCAGACTGCCAGTTGCACCAGTATCATTTGTTGAAAATGCTGTCTTTTTTCCACTGGATGGTTCTAGCTTCTTCGTCAATAATCAAATGACCATAGGTCTGTGGGTTCATCTCTGGGTCTTCAAATCTGTTCCATTGATCTACTTGCTTTTCTCCTTACCAATATCATAAAGTTTTTATCACTATTGCTCTACAGTATAGTTTGAGGTCTGAGATGATGATTCCCCCAGAGGTTTTTTTGTTTTTGTTTTTTTATTGTTGAGAATCATTTTTGATATCCTGGGTTCCACTATATAAACAAAAAAAGAACTAGAAAATATCATTCTGAGTGAGGTAACCCCATCGAAAAAGAAAACATATGGTATGCACTCACTGATAAGTGGATACTAGCCCAAAAGCTTCAAATAACCAGAATACAATTCACAGACTACATGAAGCTCAATAAGAAGGAAGACCAAAGTGTGGGTGCTTTGGTCCTTCTTAGGAGAACAAAATACTCACAGGAGCAAATATGGAGATAAAGTGTAGAGCAGAGACTAAAGGAACAGCCACCCAGACACTGTCCCACCTGGGGATTCATCCCATATACAGTTACCAAGCCTAGACACTATTGTGGATGCCAACAAGTGCATGCTGAAAGGAGCCTGATACTGCTCTCTCCTGAGAGGCCCTTCCAGAGGCTTACAAGTACAGAGGTGGATGTTAGCGGCCAACCATTGGACTGAGTGTGAGGTCCCTACTAGAGGAGTTAGAGAAGGAACAGAAGGAGTTGAAGGTGTTTGCAACCCCACAGGAAGAACAACAATATCAACCAACCAGAGTCCGCAGAACTCCCAAGGACTAAGCCACCAACAAAGGAGTACACATGGCTTCAGCTGCATATGTAGCAGAGGATGGTCTTGTGCACCAATGGAAGGAGCAGTCCTCGGTCCTATGAAGGTTCGATAGATGCTCTGGTGTAGGGGACTCGAGGGCGGGGAGGTGGTTGTGGGTGGGTGGGTGGAGGAACACCCTCATAGAAGCAGGGGGATAGAGGATGTGATAGGGTGTTTCCAGGAGGGAGGGAAACAGGGAAAGGAGATAACATATGAAATGTAAATAAAGAAAATATCCAATAAAATAAATAAATAAATAAAAATGTATCTGGGTATTTTTTGTATGAGTATTTCTGAATACAAAGCACATATATGAACACATAGAGAATGGACTCTAAATCACTAGCACACTGAATTCCCATTGTTGTCCACTAATGGGACAAAGTGCATTTCTCTACCATCTTACTGATGTCACAATTCCTGTCCCTTGTGACTGGAATTATTGTTACTACAGCAGAGCAACTGAATGTTAATGTTTGAAGGCAAAAGAGACATCAAAATGTGACGTTACAATCCATTGTTTCATGTTCTAAATGCACCACACTTGGGTTTGAGAGAGATGACAAAAATCTTCCACTTTTTGCCTTGTCCTGGATTTTTATACCCTTGGGGGCAGACTGCCCTTGTCCTAGCCACTTGGTAGGAATTCTCATTGGGTACAGGACCACTTTGGTTCAAATTAAGTTTTTCAAGCTGTGCTCAGCATCAGCTACCTCTTAATGAACAGTAACCTCTTGCATCCTGAAAAATCGCCTCCTTCCTGTTTGAGCAGGATAACAGCCTTTAGTTCCTTGCCCCAGGGATTATAAACTAATGGGCTTGGGTACGGGATGATAACAAAGACTGTGTGAAGTCTGGTGATGCTTTTTTGTCGCTAAAGTGATTCCCACAACTGTCACTGATTGCCTGGGAACGCAGCATACGCTAATGAAATCATCCAGAGACAACGCTGTTTTTTGAACTGCCCACCTTGGTTGCTTGAGAACCACGACAGACTGAGAGATTTAGCCGCTTATCGAGCATATTCGTCAATTTTTTTTCCTGTGAAAACAAAACAGAAATCTTTTTATTAATCCTTTTCTTCCTAGCTTGAATTTGTCCAGGCAGAACCGTCATGCCCCCTTTTATTCCTGCGCTGTGACTTGCCAAGCCATTTCTGACTGAAAGACACAAGCTAGAATTTAATGGTGTGGAACAAGCGAGTCAGCCGTCTCTGCAGTGCACCCCGTCACAATGAGAACATCTCCCTATGACTCAGAGTGAATCAGATGGAAAGAAAAATAACAGCACAAACAGCAGCTTCGGAAATAAATGGCGACGTGTACCGTGTAGGAAGCAGGTTGTGGTGATGACCACGCTAAGGAGAGTTGGCCAGGCTGCCTGCTACTTTCTCCAAGGAAGGAACAGAATGGGCAGCAGACATTTCTTCCAGAAGAATTCAAAGCATGCATGCATGGTTGTTTAGGCAGACTTGGGCCAAAGAAAACATTTGCCTATATTCTCCTAAGGTACATGTTGTGGTAACATCATTGGTATATGCCAAAACATATTATTTGCCTTTGATTGATTTTTTTTTGTTTTGTTTGTAGAGGTGGATTTTGGGGTTTGGTTTTGGGGGGGAGGTTGGTTGGTTGGTTTTTGTTTATTTGTTTTGGTTTTTGGTTTTTTGTGTTTTGTTTTGTTTTGTTTTGTTTTGTTTTAAGATAAGGTCTCACTCTGTGGCCTTGGCTATCCTGGAACTCACTACATAGACTAGGCTGGCCTCGAATTCACAGAGGTCCACCTGCCTCTTCTTCCCAAGTACTGGAATTAAAGGCATGCACTACCATGCCCAACTTGCATTTTGATTTTTAACTGTTCTTTTTATGAATGAAATGGATAAATGATTGATAGAAAATGAAATAAAGTCATATATGATTATCATACAGGAGGGCTCAAAATATAAATTATACATTATATATTTATGTATATAAGAGAATATATTTAGAGCATATTTTAAGTGTTCAAAATATTGACATAGTATATACATTGAAATATATAGTGAAAGGAGGGATTCTATTGAAAGCCAGGACATCCCTAACTAGGAGTAGCTAGCAAGCATGCCTGTTAGCCTAGCCACAGCTAACAGCTCATGCTTGCCTACCCTTTCTACTAGTTACTGGGCTTTCCTTCCTTTGCTCCTTTCTTGTCCCCTCGTTTCTGTTAGCACTGCCTCCTGGGTCCTCATTCCTACCACAACACATCTCACACCCTATTTGACTACACACAGTGAGTTGTAGACCTGATAGGAGGGACCAGCTGGGGGCCAGCAATCTGTGAGCAGCAATGGAGGACAACTCCTTCCATCTTTACTGCTTTTCCTATTAGCCTCTCTTCCTGATTCACAGTAGGATGTTTCAGCTGCAACTGGGAAAAGGGAGAAACGGAGAAACAAGCAGATCCCAGGTCAACGGCCCATTCTATTCCAGTGCCTCGGCACAATGTGAGCCCTGTAGAAAAAAAGAGGGGAGTTCTTAATCTAGCACTTAGCTCTTGCTATCTGCCAGAATAAAGGCTCAAAGTGCAAACTTGCTAACACCAAGAACTGAGAAATAGAAGTACACAAAATATAAAGACTTCAGTCCAACAAAGGAACTATCAGCCAAGTGAAAAGGGAGCCTACAGAATGGGAGAAATATCTTTGCAAGCTGAACTTGAAACAGGAAGTTAATATATAGAATATAAATAACTGCAAAGTTAAACATATCAGAACACCTAAAACATCACATCAATAAATGAAAAAAAAAAGTCTTAAGAGAGGGAAAAATATGAGCAATAAATATTTAAACACGTCAAACATCTTTAAACTGTAGAGAAACGCAAATTAAGAATGATTTGAGGGGGTTGGAGAGATAGCTCCATGGTTAAGGACACTGGCTGCTCTTCCAGAGGTCCTGAGTTCAATTCCTAGCAACCAAATGGTGGCTCACAACCATCTATGTGATCAGATGCTCTCTTCTGGCATGCAGAGGTACATGCAGATAGAACATTCAGACATAAAAGTAAGTAAATCTTCTTATTTTAAGAGTATAATTTGAGATTCTGTCTCTCAGTTGTGCTGTGTATTTCACAGAATGATGACTTTGTATGTTTTCTTTTTAGAATCCCTTGGCTCTGCTTATTCCTGTCTTCAGGTCAAAGTATTGCTTTAAGTATTCTGTTTAGCCTGTTTTGTTGATGTTGCTGCTGCTGCTGTATATGAATTATTTCAGGGTGTTTCATTCATGGAATGTCTTTCTTTTTCATTCAAGTATGCTAGGTAGTTTTTCTGGGCACAGTAGTCTAGGTTGGCAGCCATGGTCCTTTAGAATTTGCAGTATATTGTTCCAGTCTTTGGTTTCCAGAGTTTCCATTAAGAAATCAGGTGTTCAGCCAAAGAACATATGGGGCTGAACCTAAGCCTCCCCACACATATGTAGCAGATGTACAGCTTGGTCTTGAACAACTGGAGCAGGGGCTATCCAAAAATTTATTCTTTATATGTGGGATATGTTCTACTAGGTAGACTGCCTTGTCTAGCCTCAGTGGGAGAGGGTATGCCTAGCCTCACAGAGACTTAATGTTCCAGGGTGGGGGAATACCCAAGGAACCCCCACCTGCTCAGAGAAGAAGGAGAGGAAGGATGGGAGGAAGGATTTGTGGAAGAGAGTGACTGGAAGAAGACAAATGAGCAGGATGTAAAGTGAGTAAGTAAAATAAATAAATATAAATAGTTTAAAGTAAATAAATAAATAAATAAATAAAAAGAAATCAAGTGTTATTATGCTGATCTTTCCTTTATATGTGAATTGTGGGAATTTGGTTTTTCATTCATTTGGTTGGCTGGTTTTCTGTGTTTGTATCAATGAATACTTTAATAGACATGTTCCTACTGATATATTGTAAAATTTTGCTGAATGATTAAGTACAGAGGAAAAGAATAAATCCACAACAAGGAAGGAAATTTACACTTACAGGTGAGCCTACTTTTTGGAATAGAATTCTATACACACACACACACACACACACACACATAACACCATTTGAGTATACACTTACTCATTCATGCACACGCATGCATGCACAAACGCGCACACACACACACACATGCATACACATCTGAATATATACTCACTCACTTGTGCATGTGCACACTCACACACACATTCAAGCATACATGAACCATGAGAAGTAACCATGAACAGAATCAGAACCAGCATAAGCCCGTTTTCTATTCTGTTCTCCTATGCTGTGTCCTGGTGGAGTGTCTCAGGGCTCAGCTCTTGCTCTTTCCTCCATGACCTACATTCCTGGCTTTGATAACTTTATCCAGCTTTATTTCTATCAACTTTGTCTCCTGAATGTCATGTCCAGATTCTGTTCCCAAACCCCAAAATTGTACATACACATGTGTAACATGTAACTCAAATTTAGAATGCCCCAAACCAAAGTCACCTTCTCCTCTAAGGAAAATCTCCATTTTACAGTCCTTTAGGTCTTGGTCCATAGGAACATTTCCTTTTTACCTAATTTACCTGAATTAATTTCAGGATCACAGGAAGGTTCCAAAAATATTGTGGTGTTACTATGAACTCTTCATTCCACTTTCTCCAAAATAAGATGTTACACTACCATACTGTGACTGTAGTAGATGAACACACTGAAACTGGTATAATAATATTAACTAAACCTTTTGGATCTAGGTTACCTCACTCAGGATGATATTTTCCAGTTCAATCCATTTGCCTGCAAAATTCATAATGTCCTTGTTTTTAATAGCTGTGTACCACTCCATTGTGTAAATGAACCACATTTTCCTTATCCATTCTTCAGCTAAGGGATATCTATGTTGTTTCTAGTTTCTGGCTATTACAAATAAAGCTATTATAAACATAGTGTCTTTATGGTATGGTGGAGCATATTTGGAGTATATGCCCAGAAGTGGTATAGTTTGGTCTTGAGGTAGAACTATTCCCAGTTTTCTGGAAAACCACCAGATTGATTTCCAGAGTGGTTGTACAAGTTTGCACTCCCACCAGCAATGGAGAAGTGTTCCCCTTGCTCCATATCCTCACTAGCATGTGCTGACACTTGAGTTTTTTACCTCAGCCATTCTAATGGGTATAAGGTGGAATCTCAGAGTCATTTGATTTGCATTTCCCTGATGACTAAGGATGTTGAGCACTTCTTTAACTGTGTTTGGCCATTTGGGATTCCTGTTGAGAATTCTGTTTCGCTCTGTATCACATTTTTTAATTAGATTATTTGTGTTGTTGGTGTCTAACTTTATCTATTTTAGTTATTAGCCCTTTGTAGTATTGGTGAAGATCTTTTCCCAATCTGTAGTGAATGAATGAATGAATGAATGAATGAATGAATTAAAAAAGAAAAAACATTAACCGTGTTTGGGTTTCTCTAGTTCTTCATTACATTCTCCCCACCTCGCTGCTTTGTTCTATGATGTGAACTGAATGCTTAGATTTTTATACCTGTAGCTGTGGTGTGTTGAACTCCTCCATTATTCTACAGAAAGGCCCAAATGCTCTCTCCCTTACAACTCTCTCCCTTGGAGACTATTGTTAGTTTTGCACCTCTACAATTGTGTCAAATACACGACGTGAGAAGAATCATTCCAAGGGCTTTGTTTCAGGGTAGTATGCATCTCAGTTGTGTCTTTCCTTCTTTTTTATTTGAACAATCCTTGTCCACACAGATTTACAAATCTGTCCATCCGTCTACTTGTCAAAGAACATGTGGGTTGTTTCCAGGGGTTTTATTATTATTGCAAACAAAACTGCTGTGAATATTTGTATGCCTATTTTTGTTGAACACACCTTTTCATTCTGTAAGATAAATATCCTGGAGTATGACTGCTGGATTATATGTAAGTGTGTTTTGCTGTGTAAGAATATGTTGGAGGCTACAGAAGTGGCATAGTGGTTAACAGCACATGCTATTCTTGCAAAGGATCCCTATGTAGACAATTAAGAACTACCTGTAACTCCAGCTCAGGGTTTCTGATGCCTATGGCCTCCATGGGCACCTGCACTATTGTATATATCCTCCTATACACACACACCGAAAAATGATAAAAGTAAGTCAAAAGAAAGAAAGAAAGAAAGAAAGAAAGAAAGAAAGAAGAGGAAGGAAGGAAGGAAGGAAGGAAGGAAGGAAGG
>JADRCD010210121.1:0-21685 GCA_019843815.1 Montemys delectorum | reverse complement strand
TCTAATTTGGTAATTGGAGAAGAATAGGTCCAACATTGTACAATCTATATACACTTTCAGCTTGTTTGTTTGTGACAGTGTCTGGCTGTGTACAACATAAGGGTCTTGAAATCTTGCTTCTCCTATCTCAGCCTCTCTATTAGCAGTATTGTTTATTTCATGTCTTTACACTATACTATGGTTTTCAGAACAGCTTATATATTTCAAAAGTATTTATATACCCAAAAGAAACATAGACAATTAACTAGGGAGGTTGCTTGTAAGAGAACAACAAAGAATGAGACTGAATGCTTTGCTTGATGTTTGTATGAGTTTGAAGAAGAGGACTTTATAAGTTACTCTTTCTCTGAGATGAATGCTTTTCCAAATTATCGTAGCTAATGAACCAAATTCTTACCCTCACATAATGTCTGTGCCACCCTCCAAGCAGAACCATTGTTCATTGAAACAGTTGGTGAATGACTTTATGGATAGACCATCTTAATACCTACACCATTTCTTAAATGAATGTAACCTGTTCTCTGTGGGCTGAGAATAAAGTCACTCACTCAAGTCAAATAGCTTTGACTATAGCAGGAAGTCTGTACCCAAAAATCATGCCTACAATTCATTTCTTGGAGCAGCAGAACTATCAACTCTCAGCTTAGCTAGGCTGGAGGTAAAATCCTTTGGTGATGTAAGGGTTATTGAAGTACAGTCTTATTACAATGAAATCCAATGTCTAAAAATTGTTCTTATTTTGGGTTTGTACCACAGTAAGAGCCAAAATTTTAAACTCTACTAAATATAAAACAAACAAAAAGACTTTATATATTTATGTTCATTTAAGAAAATACCAATAGTGATGTATTATTTTGAAGTATAGAGTTAATATGTTTGGAGTTATTTAAAATTTATAGAGAAAAATGTATTTTCACTATTGCTGTAGACAAATAACTACATAAGATCTTAAATTGATTGTTTTATATCGAACAACTTTTATAATACTTATTTGTATTGTTACAATATTTTATAAATTTTAAAGAATATGACAAAAAAGATATTGTAGGTATTGAAGGGGGGTTCTCTGGGAGAAGTGGGGGTACAAAAGGGAAACAAGAATGTGATTTAATTCTATTTACCTAAGATATGTTTTTAAATGTTAACAAATTCAGATAAATTGAAATCATGTAACTTTTCTCATCATAATGCAATAAAGGTTAAAAAAAAAAAGGTATCTGAAGTTGTCTTCTGGCCTCCACACACATGCAAACACAGGTGGAAAGAAAAAGTAAATATAGTGCAGTGTCATGTCATGTACACTCTCTTGCTTTTACTTAGGTTTAGGCTATGAGACAGGGTCTCACTATATAGTCCTGACTAACCTGGACTTTACTAAGTACAGCAATCTGACCTTGAACTTGTGCAAACGCTGTCCTGCCCCTATCACCAGGTTTTTAGTACCAGGCATGAATTCTTAGCTTTATTGAAATATGACTCATTTGCAAAGTTGACCTTTTGTAAAGTACAATTCAGAGGATCATAGATGATTATAGTTTTGTACAAACTATCCTCATTTAACTAATTAGAACTTCATCCCATTAAAGAGATTGCACCTGCTAACAGGCACTCCCCACTCTTCCCATTCGTCTGCCTAAGGGGAAAATCACTAACCTACTTTCTGTCTTTGTGGATTTGCCTGCTCTGCACGTTACACATAAATGGCGTTGTGCTCCACAAGGTCCTCACTTTTCCATGGCTGTCACTTAGAATCATGCTTCCAGGAATCATTCATGTAGTCCATAAGATGCTAAGAGTCTGTGTTCAGATCGCCAGCACCCACATAAAAAGCTGGGTGAGGTGGCGTGTACCTGCAACCCCAGTGCTAGGGGGCAGAGACAAGGAGATCTCTAAGCTTAGCAGCCCATTGATGAGCTCCAGGTCTAATGAGAGACCCCATCTCAAAAAAAAAAAAAAGTAGGGAATAACACATAGAGGAAGACATCTGAAGTCAACCTCTGGCTGCTACATGTGTACATGGCACACGCACGCACACACATGCACACACGACACCAACCGAAATCAAAAGACATACTCATGCTGTGTAGTGTGTGAGCATTCTAGTCTTTTCGTGAAGTGCTGTTCCGTCTCATTGTATATAAGATTTTGGTTATCCATTCACCAGCCGGCAGACATTTGAGTTTTGACCATTATGAAAATAATGCTACTGTAAACCTTAATAGACAAAGTTCTGCAAAAGACGTGTTCTCTTTGATTCCTTTGGGCATTTAGCTAAAGAAATGGAATCACATAAGGTGACTCATATTAAGGTCTTGAGACTTCAACAGGCTGCTCCCAAAGCAGCCGGACTCCTTGGTATCCTATGAAGGACATGAGGGCTTCATTTCTCACCAGGATGTACTTTGATTCTAGCAACCCTGTGGGGTACGAAGTCGTTTACCATTGTGTGTTTGGTCTGCTTTGCCATGGTGACCAAAAAACGCTGAGCAATTTTCCTGTGTCTTTTTGTCATTTGTATGTTTTTTTTTTTTTTTGACAAATGTCTATTTAAATCCTTTGCTGTTTTGAAAAATGATGCAAGCACTGCAGTATGTGCCAACAACATGGTGTAGGATCATGTTCCATCCACATCAGCTCTATTACTTTTCTCCTTTTCAAAGTTAAATAGTATTATACTATACTTATAAATGAGAACTTCTTTAATTTTTAAGCTTTTGTTGTTACCAACAATGTAATACTTTGTACATTAGCAATACAATTTTATTTAAGACAGGGTCTTAAGCAACAGGCTGGCCCCAAATCCACCCTTTAGCCAAAGATCGCATTTCTCCTGCTTTTATTTTACCTTCCAAGTGCTGGAATTACAAGTGTGTGCCATTACACCTGGCTACAAATAAAAAAAAACTTAATGTCTGCTTTATTTTCATTGGCTTAAATATGCAATTTAATATTTTCCATAAGCAGTGTTGTTAATTCATCATTAATTGATTTGCATCTTGACTGCATACCTCAAATCACTCTAAGCTACTTCACTTACTCCTTGCTTCCATTGCTGCTCCTAGATTCTACTTTCTACCCAGCATGTCATTTCCCTGTCTAAACATCTCTAACAGCTCTCTATTCTCCTCAGAATAAAACTGCAACCCCTCACTCTATCCTACATAGCCCCACACGTCTTGTCCTCTGCTTACCTGACTCAAATCTCTACTACTTTCACACCACAATGGTTTTCATTCTGGTGTGGAAAGGAACCAAATATACTCTCACCTCAGAGCAGTGGTTCCTAGGCTGGGGTCATTCTATCACTCCATCTTATGCATATCTGACAGTGTCTAGAAGCATTAACATGCTGTGCCACTGGCATGTGGGATGGCAGCTAAAGATGTTGCTACATAGAGGACAGCTATAGGAAAAAATGATCAAGCTCAAAATGTCAACAATGTCACATTTAAGTACCCTGCCAAGGACTTCTGGTGTGAACTGAGTCATGCACCCAAACTCCATGCTGTAGCCATAACTGCCAATCGTAAACAATTAAAACTCATAACTATATAGCACTAACATAGTCCAATGGATATCTCTATAAAAAGAAGACTCAGAGATCGCTTTATATCCTTTATGGATGTTTACGTGGAGCAAGAAGGTGGCAAGGACAGCCCATACACATATAAGAAAACAAACAAACAAATAAGGTGTTGACTTTGAACTTTAAACTTCTACAATTGTGAGAAAATAAGTTTCTATTGCTTAGGTTATCCCAGTCATGGTATTTTGTTATCATAGCCAAGCAAGAGTTTGATATCTCACAATATTTCTTTCATTTAGGTTTCAAAAGAAATGTCCTGGCCACCTGTATTATAAAGTAGTCCAAATAGTTGGAGAAAACAGAGAAAAGTTATACTGTTGGAAGGAATGTCAACTATCACCACTATAGAAAACAACATGGAGGTCCCTCAAAAACTATAAGCAAAACTATCACATTATGTATAAAACAGGACAGTCTTTGTAGTGCCTAGGAAAGTAGAGAGATGGATGGAAATTACAGTTCATAATATAACATCAGGACCAGATGGGAGAAATATCTTTTAGTGTGATTGCAATCAACAATACTGTACTATAATTCAGAATACCTACAAGATGGGACTTTGAATGTTGTTATAACAAAGAGAAGATAGACAACCTAAAAATCCTGAAGTAATCACTCCACAAGTATAGATGTACTCAAATACCTTACTGTGCCCATTAGAAGTGTGATCATCTGTCAAAATACTCTTTAAAACAAAGTCATTACAATCATATCAGACACAAAGGAAATGCAAAATACAGGATTTGTTGAATGATCATGTACAAATCAAAAGATTTTATGATCTGTGCATTAGGATAAACTTCTTTTTTGACAAACAATCGTGCTATGCAGCCTGAGCTGACCTGGTGCTTCCCACTCTTGCTATCCCTGCCTTCTTAATGCTAAGTCTGTAGCCATTTGCCACTCGGTAAGGGCCTTAACATCCCTATTTTTCTTTATACTGAGGGCATGTATACTCTTTGTGAGTGGGCACTGTGATGTCATAACAGATGAGGCTGACAGAATTTGCCTACAGAAACAACAGATGTAGTCCTTCCTCAAAAGCAGTGTAACAAACTGACTTATGTTTAAGGAAAAGTACTTACTTTCTCTCTCTTTCTTCTTTAAGCGTTTTCTCCTCCTATCAATGGAAGCTACTTCAGATTTTAATGACAGATAATGCTTTCTGATTTCTTGCAATTTTTCTTGAAGAATTGAGATACGCTCAGCACTTGTCATATTTTCCAGGTCCGCTGTCAATTTAAAAGCTTCATTAATATGTATTTTGGGAATAAAAGTTAATAAAAATGAAAAGAAGCCAATTTTAGAGTAAGGTGTAAAACAGATAAACTACAAGAAACAATTTTCCAGGTATGTTGGTGCACACATGTTAGACTGGCTAACCCAAACAACAACAACAACAACAACAAAAAACAAAGACATCAAAATATTCCTCTATTCCCTGCCCTTGGACTACAATAACCAGACACAAATGAAATGTACAGCACAGGATTTGTTGAATGAACACATATAAACCAAAGACCTTATAATCTATGCATTATGCTAAAACTCTTCTTTTGGGCAAACAGGGTCTTGTTATGCTGCCTAAGCTGACCCAGTCTTCCACTCTTGCTGTCTCTGCTTTCTGAATGTTAGGATTATAGCCACTATCCCCAGTCCTGCTAAGTTTTCTAGTCATACACAACACTGCCATAGTGTATGAATATACCTGATGTAGGCCATGGTAGAATACACCTTTAATCCCAACTCTTGGAAGCAGAGGAAGGAGGACATCTATGAGCTCCAAGTCAGCCTGGCCTATACAGTCAGTTCTAGACCAGCCAAGGCTACATAACCAGACTGTTTCTCAAAACAAAAACAAACAAACAAACAAACCCCACCAACCCAGTTATGGTAAGGGCTGTAATCTCCTTGAGTTTGAAGGCAACCTTATCTACACACTGAGTACCCAGCCAGACAGGCTATATAGCAAGATCTTGTCTCAAAATGGAAAAGTATACTTACAAATATGATGCAAAAACACCAAAAGGTTAAAATTGTATTTTGGAAGGGAAGGGAGATGGGGTCTTATTTTGTAATCCAAGTTAGTCTCAAACTGTCAATCCTCCAGTCTCAGACTTCTGAGCTCTGAGAGTACAGGTGGGTGCCCCCATGCCTAGCTCCCATACTATTTTTTTCTTTAAAAGACAAAGTAAGAAAAAGATTTATTTGTATTATTTTTAATTGTGTATGTGTGGCCTGTGTTCCTGAGTTCAGGTGCCCAAAGAGGACCACGGCACCAGAGCCTCTGAGTTACAGTTGTGAGATGCTTGCCATGGGTGCTAGAAACTGAACTGCCCTCCTCGGGAAGAACAGAATTATAACCAGTAAGCCGTTCCTCCAGTACCCCTACACTGTCTCCAAGCAGATTCTCAACCTTACATGTACTCAGTGCTGGTCAGCATCTGTCTTAATATTTTCTTTTAGCAATTTGTTCATTCTAATCAGGATCCTAGTAAGGTCTACACTATGCCATGTCTCTCAGGCATAGTGTAGTTTCTTTTTTCTAAGACAAAATTCCTACATCCTAAACTACGGATGTTACTTACACATCTGAAAACTCCACTTGTAAACCTTGGGAAGCCGGTTACTGGGCTCCTTGAGATCAGGATCTTTATCCCCGTTCTTGCCACATTTTCCTGGAGACTGGATCCTTGCAGGAGACTTGCTATTGTGGGTCTTCATTCCAGTGGCGACCGACTTGATTGCCTGAGTCTTAGTCATACTTTCACCAGCTGAAAGTTCTTCACTGTCACTACTGTTTGCTGAAAGAGAAAAAAACCATTAATAAACAAAAGTTGGTCAAACTATTATCAACTTAGGAGGATAACTCTAAATATACCACTTGAATTTTCCACTATAGTAAACAATCTACCTAAAAAACCTAGAAAAATCAGTGTTGAAGATTTAGCTCAGTTGTGTAATGCTTGCCTAGCAAGCCCAAGTCCCTGGGTTTAGCCCCCAGCACTGGAAAAATAAAACCTAGAAAAATCACATGCATATGCAGAAATATCTCATCCAAAAGAAACAAATGCCAAAGTCTTCCCACCTATATTGCCAACAGGTATGAACTTGTTGTTCTCATCTTCTCTTCTGCTAGCTTTACTACTAAAACACAGTGAGCCAGTAGCCGATGCACCCACAGATCCATACCAGATGCTTCACTCAGGCACAGGCTCTTACCTAGCTAAAGAGCTTTTTACTCTGCTGGAATAAAGGATTCCTTGTAGGAACTTCTTCATTCTCGTACACAGCAACATATACCAACTCCACTGCCATAGTAGTATATATCACCACCACTGATGTAATAAATTCCTTAACCTCATAACACCTAATAGTAATCACCACGCTCTTCATGATCAACACACTCTGAAGTTTATCAAGAATTTGCTAATTAAGCTTCAGTCCTAGAATGGATGAACTTATCCCTGACCACTTGCCTTGTGACAGGAATAGGGTTTGTTTAATTGTACATGTCCCCTTTATGGATACAAAGTACCATGATAGATTCTGTTGCAGAGATTACACTAAGAATGGTCAGAGAATGGTCAATGATCTGATTTACCAGGATGGAAGCCAGATAATCAAAGTGGGACACTACCATGAACTCCTCTAGACAAACTTATTCATGACTCTTTGAAGATGAGCCTTTCTGGAAATGACATTAAAATGGTAACAAAGACAAAAAGCATTACAGTTTAAGAAAAACACATTTTAACTATTCTATTATTTATACCAAGTAACCTAGAACCAATTTGGCATACATTGATGAATTATTCTTTAGCAGTGCCCAAGTAAGGGCTTTGAAAGTATCAAAAGTGATCAAAATTATAAAGGTGCACCTCCTCCCCTGAGAGTAAACAATGTCTGTCTCTCCTAAACACACATCTTAGTGAATTCTTCCCTAATCCTCACTGCCGCTCTGAAACCATACAACTCCTAACTAAGCCACCCAAGGCTTGGCCCCTTTATGTGCTGTGGCCTGCCTCAGCCTGCCTGACACGGCCTTGCTGAGCACAGCCACCCGGGGCCCCGAAGGATGCCATATTCACCGCCTGGAAGTCATATGGGCTCAGCAGAAGCTCGGGGAGCTGACCGCGTAACCCTTTTCTGCACTGCAGTGCAGCCAAGGCCGCTGCTAGCAAAGGTCAGGCAGTGGAGGTGGCAGGAGTCTCGGAAGAGCAGCAGGGGTCAGTGTGGGACACCTGAAAAAAAATTCTTTACATATTTTCCACTTCTTATTTTGTCTACAAAAAATAAACAAACAAATAAATAAATAAATAATCAAATGCACAGCCCTCAGAAGAAGCAAAGCATTCTAGTCTCTGCAGGCCAGTGAACAGCCCCTGCCAGTCTTAGATAGGTGACTGCTCTCAAGCAGTATGGTTTGGAGACAGATGTCATTTCACAGACTGGAACTGTGCCTATGACACTATGTTTGCCTGCTGTTCTGAAGAATTATGAAGCGATCCACTTCATTGTAACAAAAATATGCATCATACATGTAGACACTGTGAACATGAAGATAACTGGGTCATGATATCTACATGATCACTCACCAGCAACCAAGAGCAATAGTACTGATTTGCTCAATCCTAGACTTTACCCACGATCAGAAAACTCCTGTGTAACTTTTAGCTGTTTGTTGTTTGTGGCAGGGTCACATACAGTCCAGGCTGACTTTGAATTGGCTATATAGCCCAGAATGGTTGTGAACTCCTGATTCTTCTGCCTCTACCTCCCAAACAATGGCATTATAGGTGTGCACCAACTGTCCAGCCTGTGTGACTTTTAAGGTTATGAGAAAAAACATGTAGAATTATCCCATAACCAAATAACCTTTGGGGGAAAGTCAGCTATTATTTTTGGATCTTGAAGCTTCAAAGCAAACTTTATACTTACTGCCTTTTCCCTTCTTCTTGTTGTTCACCACGGTGGCTTTATGGCTTCTTTTCTGCTTTTTTGATGAACTTCCTACTCCCTGAGTTTCTTTCACTCTTTTCTGACCTGTACAGGCTGTAATGAGAAACACAAAATAGAATCTCACTTTTATTTTGATAAGGCTAGAGACAGAGCCTGGGGCTTCACAGATGCTTGGCAAATGCTCTACCACTGAGCTACACATCCAGTTCAGCAATACAAAACAGAATCAGACATTTCCTAGTTAACTACTTAAGTATTTTAGAAAAAAGTATCTTCAAACTATACATTTCTATGATATTTATATAAATTATCACATGAGATATTTTCCAACTTTTAACTGTCATTAATAACAGCTAACTCTTAAAAATTAAGAGCTTTGTTTAGAAAGACAAAAGTACACTCTTCTTAGGAAAATCACAGTTGAAAATGCTGTCAGCATAGCACTTCAGTTTATGGGTTTAGTAACTCAAACACAGGACTGTGCTGAAACTTGTTAAAATCCAATAAAACTAAGTACTAAAGTTCTGTTACAAGTTAAAATGTTAAAGTAATGTAATTTTGAATGATACAATATGGGACAAGTAAGACAGATGTCAGATAGCTTAGACTGGCCTCTAACCTCTACAAAGCTGATGATTACCTTCAACTCCTGACTGTGTTTCCACCTCTTCAGTGCTGCAATTACAGGTCTAAAACACGGCACTTTGCAACATATTAACTGGATACATTTTTGACAGAAATTCATAATTGTTTTGTGTGAATTTATTTTTAGGGCACTGGTTAACTAACATGTAAACAACTTACAAACTCTGCAACATGATCTAAAAAACATTTTGGTGTGAAATGACCTGCAAAAGGTATTAAAAACCGACATCATATCATTCTTTCTTAAACTAGCTCAAGTGTTTATTTTCAATGAGGAATTCCCTGATGCTGCAAATTCATGAATTCATCACTACCCTAAACTATAGCACTTCTATATACTACTTTAGCCCTTGTTATGCTTCTGTATCTTTTGAATTATATATGATCTCTGAGACTACCAAAAATAAGCTTTAAAAAAATAGGCTAAAGAGATATATGCTTGCTTCCAATTTCTAATACCATAACACATCATATCAAAGTACATGAGGCTTGGTACCAAAAACATTTCTTGCTGCTCCTGTTATCAATGATGAAATTAACCTACGGTTTACAAAATATGGCTCTCTTGGTTGAAAAATGTAATAGAATGTTCACTGTATGAAATCTGTATTTTTTTACTAAATAAATAAATTAATTACTTTCAAGTTCCTTCTGTTGTATATTTTGTAAGCTAATGCTTACCAGAAAAGTGAGCCAAAAATTAGAATACATTTCTGGAATACATCTTAAAAATAAATTAATTAATTACTTAAAATGAGGTCATATGGTAGATATCTAAGAGTTTATTGAGGCATAAGTTTTAAAAAACTGAATAGTCCTTTGATTTGATAAAGCAGGTAGCTTCAAGTTCCATACCTTTAAAAGAATATTTATTTTATTTTTAATTATTCATGTGGGTATGAGCTTGGGTAGGTACCCATGGAGGCCAGACAATAGTGTTGAATCCCCTGGAACTGGAGTTACAGAATGTTGTGAACCACTTGATGTGGGTGCTAGGAACTGAACTCTGGTCCTCTGTAAAAGCAGTGTGCACTCTTGATCACTAAGCCATCACTCCAGCCACAGCACTTTAAAAAGAAAATTGTGTGTGTGTGTGTGTGTGTGTGTGTGTGTGTGTGTGTAAGAGGACAATGTGAGTTGGTTCATTCTTTCAACCAAATGTTTTAAGCATCATACCTGAGTCATCAGGCCATCAGGCTTTGTGACAAATGTCTTTACCCAAGGAACCATCTTTCAGCCCAAATCCCATAGTTTTAATTTAATCAAGATTAACATACAAAAGAGCAGCACTGACTGAGCCTTAGTAGAGAAGATATCAAACTCTTTTCTGGATAACTTTAATTTTTCTTTAGTGTTGAGGATAAAGAAGAAGATACAATCTCTCAAGAGCTGGAATTTAATACAACACTGTTGAAGGCCCAACTTACACTCTTTTCCTTTGAAGTTGCCTTTTCTCATGACTATGTATTGTAACTCCACGACACAGCATGATACATAGATATAATCCCAGTAGCAGCTGCACCTGTACATACCCAACATCTGTTTTCACTAAAGATTTACTTAGTACTCTTTATTTTTTTTTGGAAAGGGTCTCTCTATGCAGCACCCTTGGGCAGGAACTCATTTGTAGCCAAGACCGGCCTTGAACTCTGGAGCCTCGTCCTTCCACCTCCCAAGCACTGGGATTACAGCATGCAGAGGTGACCATACTTCTATATAGTCAACTAAGACCCTCCCTATTGCACTGTCCTCTGAGACTCAAAACACACACCCTGCAACGTTCTTTACAGTGGATGTGCACGTTTCAAACCCAAATGTCAGCTTAGAGTGCATCAATTTAAAACACCCGAATAAAGTAGTTTATAAGAAAAATGATGGCAGAATAAAACTATGACACCTTTAGAGGACATTAATACTTTCACAAAGTACTAATTTGATTTTCCACTTTGAAAACCTTCATGGAAAAACAAAATCAAGAATATTACTATAGAGTATTATTAACACATACTGGTCCTTCAAGTATACATCTAATAAAGCATCAAATTCCTTTACAAACTCACACAAATAAGCAAGGCTTGTAAATCAAGTTTGACTCGGTTGTCTGAGAGAAGCAGTGCTTGGACAGTTGGATGCTCCAAACCCCTATTTACAATATTTGATTAAGGGTGGAGGGAGTCTCACAACAAATCAAAATGTTTGTGAGAGACTGTACATTTCAAATGCAAGCACAGTGCTACAGAAATAGTTAAGTGGCTTATATGATCCAGTCGATCAACATATGAAATAAATTTCATCACTTTTAAGCTCAGGGCCTAGATGCAAGTGGTCTAAAATCCACTTGAAAGGTCATTGATGGTTCAAGAAAAAGACATTAGAGGCTTTCAAATCCATGCCATTATCAATATTCAAATTATCTTCCTACTATCCATTTTCACTGTGTCCATACAAGAATACAGCTCAGCCACCTCACATTAGAAGACACAGTGAAACTATCAAGGCCATGAGAGGGGAAATCCTATAAATAATCACCATGTTCTTTCCCACCTCACCTTTTTCTGGATGTTCTGGTTCTGGCTGATTGCTACTGCTGGAGCTCACACTTGCATCGAAGCCTGCTGGTGAGCTATTCCCCTCCGACTGGAGGTCCTGAAGCTCCCCCACAACACTGTCCACCTCAATTGTGCTGTCAGTTTCACTCTTGATGCTTCGAACCTCTTCCTGGTTTGGAGGCAGGGGCACTGACACTGTGACAGAGGACTGCTGCTGACTAGTTTCTGTTACAGTGACTGAAGAAGGCGACTCCGGTGTGGTAGGTGGGGTATTGAGCACTGAATTACTGCCACTGCTTGGAAATTCTGTTTTTCTGTCACTAACTTCTAGGGGTTTTTCTTCAACTGTTTTATTGTCAACACTGGCAGGTAGTGGCTTCTCTAGCTCCATAATGGGTGAACAAGTCTCCTCTTCTGCCACAGTCTGTAGTGACTCCTCTACTGTCCCCTCATCTGGGGCAGGGTGGGGTGGAGAAGCTGCAGCCTCAGTGTCAGAGTCAGAGAAAAGCTCCTTTAGTGTTTTCTTCGGCCACTGTCCCTGAATACTTGACCAGACATCTTTTCTGTCTTTAGCCCTGTTGTTCTGAAGTCTTTCATCAGAGTTATTTAAAAGTTTTATCCTTTTTTCCGCAACTTCTGAAAATCCTGGATAGAAACTAGTTGTCCGTAGGGATTTCCTCTTTTCTTCTAAGCCATTATATTTCTTGGTTGGTGTCACCTTTGCTTTGGACTTTTCTTCTTCATCTTCATCTGAGGAGCTGTTACTACTGTTTCCTGGGCACAGCGGCTCTTTGCTCTTGCTTCTGTCTTCCTTCTTGCCAGGGGATCCAGTCTGCAAACATTCGTCTGTATTGCAGTACCGTCTTTTCCCACGTTTTGTTTGAGGTTTTAAAGCCTTTTCTGTTGTGTCCTTTTTAACATCCTTTCTCTTTTTTGTGAGTTCATCTTCCTCTTCAAAATCAGTATCTTCTGATATTGCTTCCACATCTTTTCTTAATCTTTCTGGAGACTTTGACACTGTTTTGGTTATTACCAAGTCTGTGTGGACTTTGTTTTCTTCTAGCAAGGATGGACTACTCTGCTCCTCTTTTGAAATCAGCTCATTTCTGGTGTGGGTTGAATGTTCCACCTTTGATTCCTCTTTGCCAATGTTATCTACGTCCTGAGCACACCTCTCATCTTCCTGCTCACTGTCTTCAGCCGAACTTTCAGAAGCTAAAAAAACAAGAGGGGGCGGGGGGGGGGGGGGGGCAACATGACTATTAAGACTGTTGTTTATGTCTGCCTCAAACAAGCAAATAAAAACAAATTTTCATCCTAGGTGCTAAGATTTAAGTTATCTTGAAAACTGAAGCTGAAACTTAATGGCACTATGGCAACTAGGAACCTCTGAGAGCAGTAGGTTAGCTATCTCATGAGTTACCACCATTATGACTGCCCTGACCACGGAGAGCCACTCAATGCCTCAACTGCAAGAAATAAAAATTCTTTCCTTTTTGAGTTTGACCCAGGCTGTGGCACTGTTAAACCAGTAGAAAACAGAATAATGGTTTTTCAACTGAACAAAACTATATGCAGAAATTTTCTAAAGAAATTTACCCTTTTCCTATACTTGTCCTTAAAATGCTAGAAAGTACTGTCATTAAATAAGAACATGGAGGGCTACCGAAGGCACAGTAACTAGGAGTGTTTGTTGCTCTTGCAAAGGACCCAGGTTCCTAGCACACACATCATGGCTCAACCATCTCTCAACTCCACTTACAAGGGATCCAACCCATATTTTAACCTGTGCAGGCACCAGGCACATGGTGTAAACATATACATGCAGGCAAAACACACATACACATAAAACAAATCTTCAAGAAATGAGACTTATTTTAATGAGAATAACAAGATAAAGAAATCCTCAGTTTAAAAAAAAATTCTAAAACCTATACTAGAATTCACATAAATCTTTCTACCTAGCCATCAGGCCACCTACTCCTGCCAGATAAGCATTTAACAATGCCCTACCTCTCACAAGAAGATATTATTATAATGAATCTTTCCACCCACCCACCTACCTACCTACCTACCATCCACCCACCCACCCATCCATCCATCCACACCCCCCCCCCATTCTCTATTTTTTTCCCAGGAAGGTCACAGTATACCAAGTATAGAGAAGAGAGATTAGTAGTGATATTTGCAAAGGAAGTCATACTAAGGGTTATCACTAAACTTCCATTAAACTATCATTAAATTGAATGCACATTCTCTGAAGGCCCAGATTAGCCTAAAGAAGTCTTTTTGTTTGTTTGTTTTTGGTTTGTTTTTCAGAGACAGGGTTTCTCTGTGTAGCCCTGGCTGTCCTGGAACTCACTCTGTAGACCAGGCTGGCCTCGAACTCAGAAATCCGCCTGCCTCTGCCTCCCAAGTGCTGGGATTAAAGGCATGCGCTACCACCGCCCAGCTCTCTTTGACTGTGCAGATGAAACTCCAGCTCTCCTCTCCATATCTTTTATGTTGCTGCTTCCTAGATCAACTAGCAATGCCCAGCAAAAACATCCTGATCAACTCAAGATAAGCACTGAAGATAAACTATGTAGAGTTAAAATGACAGTAGTCTACTACTCCCACTGCATATATCTCGCTGGTCATCCCTGTGTCTATGACAGGTGTTCTATCTGTGGTAAGCATCAGTGTTTCCAAGAACTCACTTATGACCCCAATCATGGATGAAGCTCTCAATGAAGCAGGCTCTGAAATCAGAATATGACCAAGAGAGTCTACTCAAGACAGGTTTCTCTATGTGGCCCTGGCTGGCTAGAAACTCATTATATAGACCAATCTGGCTTTGAACTCTTGAGAAATCTGTCTGCCCTTGCCTCCTGAGTACTGGAATTAAAGATGCACACCACATTTGGCCCAAATGACATTGAAGATAACCTTTACCTATGCTTTTTCACAAACTGAGGCTTATATTAAATGTTTAGCATTATTTTAAACTAAACAATATCTTCTTTTTTAAAGACTTATTTATTTATTAACTATATAAGCAATTCTCTGCCTGCATATCAGAAGAGGGTACCAGATCCCATTATAGATGGTTATGAGCCACCAAGTAGTTGCTGGGAATTGAACTCAGAACCTCTGAAAGAGCAGCCAGTGTGCCATTTCTCCAGCCCCAACAGTATTAAATCCTACTTTAAAAGTAATGGTTATTATAAAGTTATGTGAGAACTCCTGAGAAGAGGCGCATCTAGTTATTTTAACTACTATCTGCTTACCATTGAAGTGTCAAATTCTTATTCTTTAAACTATATATTTTTTCTATATAGTATTCTACACATTAGATATACTACAGAATTTTAAAGCAAACTTTAGACTATCATATAGCAGTAGGCTTATATAAATGAATTCATATATAGTCTTCTGAAATACGGGGAAAATCTAATTTCTATTATAATTAAATCAAGTTATGAGTAATTTAAAATATTTTAGGGAGAAGAATTAATTTATTTTGTAGATCAGATCCCTATTCCAATGCATTTTCATATTAGATTTAATAATCTCACTGCTTTTTAAATTTAATTCACTTATTTTTATAGTTCTATATGTATGAAATGTTTAACTTGAATGTATGGGTATACACCAAATGTGTGCTTGGTGCCCACAGAGATCAGAAGGGGTCAGATCCCTTCCAATCTGGAATAAAATGCTTATGACTCAACATGTGGGTATTAGAAATAGAACTCAGGTCCCTAAGAGCAGCATGTGCTCTTAGCCACAGAAGCACCTCTCCAGACTAGTTCTCTGCCTTTCTTAACCATAACCATAAATCAAAATAAGCAGATAAGTTCTTTACAACTTTCAGAACTGCATTATCATCTTAACATATAACACAACCTACGCTTTATACCACAACAGAAAGGATGCTTGACAAGAACTAGAGAAACCCAGCACTGTGAGGTGCTAATAATAAACACAGCAAATTCTGGTAAAACGAAACAAAACACAAAAAATAACGTGATGCCACTTTTATAGGATTTAACTTCAGGGATGATTTTTGGGGGGTGGAAGGAGAAAAATACATAAGGCTTTTTTTCTTCCCCTGAGACAGACTATTGATATATTGCTCATGCTAGCCTCAACTCTCAATCTTCCTGCCTCTGCTTTCAGAGTATTGGAATTGCAGTCATGTATCACTACACAAAAATTCATTTAAAGATAGAAATTAAAATCAAATACTTGCATGCAACAATTATGTTTACCTTGTAGTCCATTAAGAATGGAAGTAATTTCTATAGATTTAATATGAGCTGTATCAGAGTTTTTGGCATCAGCAAGATCTAGTTTGGAAATCATCTCAGGAGATGGATTTGACTGAAACGGTGATTTTGACAAGCGTCGAAGTTTACAGTTCTTAGGAGAGTATTTTTCATCTCTGTCTTTTTCTTTGTCTAGTTTATTCTAGATTAAAAAATAAAGTATTGGATATTAGCTATAATCTTATTATAATATGAAGTATTATATAATTATGTTTCATAGTATATAAAATAATATGTAATAGATAAAATATAAAATAAGCATAAACTTATTACAAACATAATCCTATTTTAAAGCAACATCAAAGAATCTTATTAAATATCTAAAAGAGAAAAATACCATAAAAAAGAAAAATTAAAAATAACCAGATTTGACTCTTTTTTAGATTATTCATGAAAACACTGTGAGAGAGAAAAACTGTTTAGTGTTTACAATCTAATAGTAGGTATGAAATTTGACAGGTGATTAAGACCAGCAAATAAGTATTGCTAATAACTGTTATAAATTCCTAAAAATTAAAACATAAATCCAAATTTAATATTTACAAAAGAAGAAACTCAATTTCAACAACTTTACATGAAAATGAATATTCTCACTGTAAAACAACATGCTGGAATGGCCATATTCTGTACTTTGAAATTTACAGTAAGTTACACAGCTTTGACCTGCTGTGAAGTGAGCTCAGAGGCAGCCTTCCTACCTTACTCAAAGGCTTGATGTTTTCTCAAACTCAATTTATAGAGAAGTCAAGGCTAAGTAAGGTATTTCCTATCAGAGATTTTGTTTGTTTGTTTTGCAACTTAGGTTCTCTAAAGTGTGACTTAGCAACAACTTTGAAGTCCTATGACACAGACAGACTGAAAATATGAGTGATTATTTTCACAAGTCTCCAAAGGACAGCATCACATGAGATATGCAAGGAGAGAAATACTTCCTTACATGTAACAGTTAACATTCAGATAGTAGCTGTCCTTCAAATGGGGCCCTTGGCCCTGAAATTTCTGAGAACTTGCTAGAAAAACAGCCCTCTAGAGAGAAGAATCCCAGAAGCCTGTTTTAATGTGTTCTCCAAGTGACTTGGTACATGTTTCAATAGTGAGTTCCAGTGATCTGGCCTAACTTTCAAAACATCCTAAGAAGGCAGGTGAACTAACACAGCCTGCAATGGCTGTTACTCCTATTTTTTAAGCACTTTATGACTTGAGCTCAGAAATCACAATCTACCATGCACACTGAAGGCTGAAACAATTTACTTCAGTCCAAGTCAAATACTTTTTAGTGGCAAAGAAGTCTCTACAAGAACAGCTCTCATGAGAAAACTTGAGGGCAGAGGTATGTGCAATACCAAATGGTAATATAAGAAACCTTTTAGAATCTGCTAATTTCCAATTCACAAGCCTCTTTTCTTATGAACAAGAATTTTAACATGCTTGAGTTAGTATAAAGAAGTGAACAGAGACAGACACTCAGAGAACATTTCATGTGTATGACTCAAACACTGCTTCTCTTACTCGTCTATTTAGAAATGCTAAAGTTTGCTTTGTACAAAGACACTGGGTTTTTAACAAACATTTTAACAAATATTCTTCCATTACTAAAAACAATGCTAAATATAGCATGGTTTACATATTTTCCAATAGGATCAACAGTGCGTATGTAAAGAGTTTAAGAAATCCTGAGTTTTAGGTACTGGATTACTGTATTAGAAACTTAAAAAGACTCAATGCATAGTAAGAGCATTCATCGTCTAAGACCACAAAGGGTCCCTAACCAGGACCATAACAGCTCTTCACTGGAACAAGGAGACGGAGTTTCAGAATTATTACTATTCATGTCAACTACACATAATAAAAAGCCATTTAAATGATTTTTAAAAATTTCAAAGTCATATTAATGATCTGGTTTTTATTCTATCATGCACAATAGTACAATTTTGCACATGAGAGCACAGATCCTGTATTAGCTATTGAGTGTGTAGTAAAGAGAGTACTGAAAACACTCTGACCCAGTATTCACTAATATAGAGAAGAAGACATAGACTCTCCTGTCTTCAGACATCTCTTCTCCACCTTACATCTACTTACATTCCCTACCCAAAATGCTTGATGGCTCCTAGTTGGGAACTACAAAAGACAGGAAAAGATTTAAACAGATAAATGTAATTTGGTTGTATAGCTTTATACAATGTTGAGACTGAAAGGGCTTAAAGATCACTTAGCACTTTCCTACAACCTTTCCACAGGTGACAAAAGCAATTAGAGCAAAGTCTAATATTTGGTAAAAATGTTATGTAAAGGAGACGATAGTATCAGAATTAGCACATGCCCACACATGTACATTTAATTGCCTTTTAGGGGTGTAGAGGGTGGGAAATGGATTTACTTAACAGCTAATGGTGCACAGCAAAATCAAGACTTTACCTTTATTTTCTTCCGATGTTTTATCTTTGGTACATTTTTATCAGCAGGTCTTACTATTTTATCTGCTTTAATCCATTCATCATATCTAAAATTAAGAGAAATGAGCATAAATATGCAAGCTATAAGCTACTGAAGGAACTATACTATATTCAAATAGAAACTCAAATATTGAGTTTTAACATTTTACAACTTCATAGGCTCTTAGAGATCTGATGAGTATGCAATCGAGAGTCAAACTGACTGCCCATGGTCACTATAGCTGCTGACTGAACCAAACCCTCATGAATCCTCTACGTTTACTACTGCTCCACTCAAACCAATCATGCACAGTAAATATTGAAAAATTAAAATCGTTTTTACACATTTATTTTGCTCTTAAAAATGGGTAGGCATTTTCCCCTCTAGACCTACCAAGAAAGCATGCTGTAGTTAAGTAACACTCTGACAGAAAAGCCTCCTATTGCTAGTTAGAGAATGAAAATAACCTGGGGAGGGGGTGGCAGGAGTTGGGGGCTGATGCTGCTCATAAAATGCTAGAAAAAACATTATTCTGCCCCAAGTTTTCTGTGTTCTAGAAACCTTCTTTCATATATTAACAACATTAAAGGGTCAATAGAGCCATGATGACTTCTCAATTCAAGGTTCAAAGTCTTCAGGATTTTACCAGGTACTAAAATACTACTGACTACATTAAGCTATAAACAAACAAACAAACAAAGAGTACTTATTTTTCCATTAAAAAAAAAATAAGCTAGAAAAAAGAAGAAACACTAGGTGGGGGGCTGGAGAGAAGTCTTATAGGTTAAGAGCACTGTGTCTTCCAGAAGTCCTTAGTTCAATTCCCAGCAACTACATACATGGTGGCTAATAACCATCTATAATGAGATCTATGACCGCCTCTGGCCTGCAGGCACACATGAAGGTAGAATGCTATATACATGATAAATAAATAAATCTTAAAAAAAAATAGAAAGCAATTCAGTCATTCTCCTTTTCTGTTTTAAAGTTATACCCATAAAAAGAATGACTATTTGTTATTGTTTATTTATTTGTCTGCAGTATTGGAGATTAAAAATTACAGCCTTGCATATGCTAAGCTGTGACTCCCGCCTTTAATAACAAACACAAAACCTGAAAATAAGGTTTAAGATTAAAATGTCTTTGTGATTACAAGCTTTATAGTGAAGTAACAATGGTCCCAAATCAAGAACTAAATTAGCAAACTGTGATGAATCAAGCCTTGAGAAGCTAATGTAAGAGTTTCAGGAGCTTCAGGCCAGCCTGGCTACAAATCGTGAGTTCCAGTCCAGTCTGGATTACAAAGAGTGACCCAAGCTCAAAAAGCAACCATCCCTCTGCGGGGAAAAGTTAAATTATACAGGTCATCATTTGATTAAACATGTTTTCATGTTAAGACAAAAACAGAAGACCTAGGAATATCTAAAGCAACCCTTAGGCTAGTGTTTCACAGGCTACTGTGAAACTTGTGACTCAACTCCACATGGGATCACACTATGGTTCCTACTGGCTAAACCTGATGGTGGCCATAAAAGAGACAATGAGGAATTAGAGGATGCATCCTGGACATATCTCAATGTCTCTATAATGTGACCCATTCACAACACCAGAAGTCTAACATATCAGTAAATGAAAACTAAACCTGCATACCACATATGGGTTTAAAGGCTCAAACATACAATACTTGAGAAAGCTGCAAACCAAGTATTACTTTTCCTTTGGTACTTAGCCTGATACAGTAGTATGCACCTAGCATTACAGTACATTTTGCCTTTCACAGCAGTATCAAAAAACTGCATTATACTTAAGAAAGCCATTTGGGGACAAAGGATCTCTGAATGGTAGAGTATTGGCTCCCCAAATCTAACATTTCCCAGAGATATTACAGTTTATAAGAATAAACAGGATTTTGGATGGACTTAGAGTTTCAGATACTAGAAAGTAGGAGAATCACTTGAGCCTAGGAATTCAAGGCCACTCTGGGCAACACAGCAAGAATCTATCACAAAGGTCTAGAAAGATGGATGGCAGAGCAAGTAAAAATACTTGCCATGCAAACTGAAAACCCTGAGTTCTACCTCTAGAACCCAGTAAATATGGAAAGAGAGAAATAACTCCAAAATGTTGTCCTCTAACTTCTACATGCACACTGTGGCATGCATAGGTGCACTCATACCACAAACATATTCCATACAAATAATAAACTTAAAAGTAGAACCAAACTCAAGCCAGCAACGATGACAAACAAAGCCCTACATGAGTATGTGAAAGAGGTAAAGCAGCATAGTTACTAATCCTTATCAGATGGAAACAGGAAGACCCAACTAAATGAAAGTTACTCAGACCTACAACAAAAAGGTGCAGTGCACTCTGCTTAGGCTATATGAAATTAAGACTTATGTATATTATTATTAATATATGCTAAAAAGAGACAATAATACACTTATTTTAAAGATAATGGGAGTAGATATTTGGTGCAGACAGAAAACAGGAAATTTAGTTTCAGTTCAAATATCTTTTCTTTGTTTTGCTTCTTCACACTCCCCAAGACAGGATTCCTCTGTGTAGCCCTGGTTGTCTGGGAACTTGCTCTGTAGATCAGGCTCGTCTTTTGTTTTGCTTTGAGACACTGTTTCAATGTAGTGTAGATCAGCCAGAATTTGCTACGTAGCTGAGACTGACCTTGATTCCTGATGTTCCTGCTTTTCACTCTGGTGTAGGGATTATTGAGAATTCAAATATCTTAAAACACTACAAAAATTTAAAGCCCAATGTTCTTAAAGGAAGTGGCAAAAATGAGAAAAAATTCAACTAAGAAATAGAAAAGCAAAATATTTTAATTTTTTCCACTGAGATACTTTATTAAATAGTATTTATTTAATCATTCATTCATCTCTCAAAATACAACTTTAAAGGATATTAGAATTGCTGGATATTGTGATGCATGTCTTTAATCTCAACACAAGGGGGAGGGGCAAAGGTAGGTAGATCTCTGTTGAGTTTGAGGTCACTCTGGTCTACAAATGGGAGTTCAGGCCAGGCAGGAGCTACACAGTGAAACCCTGTATCAAAAACAAAAAAATACCTGAATCGGAGCTAAACACATTAAAGAACACCTATAATCTATCACCCAGGAGGCCAAAACAGAAGAATGGAGAGCTCCAAACTAATCCGAATACAAAGGGGGGGGGGGGGGG
>JADRCD010210119.1:0-10746 GCA_019843815.1 Montemys delectorum | reverse complement strand
TTTTTTTTTTAAAGCATGCATACTTTTGGAGAAGTTTTAAATTTCTCAAAGCAGAAAGGTAAGTTCTATGTGTCTTATTTTGAAAGGGGTGGAGGGGAATATAGTTCCTACAACTACCTTAGAAGAGACAAGCTAGAAGGGAAACTAGTTGTCTTAGATAGGGTTTTATTGCTGTGAACAGACACCATGACCAAGGCAAGTATTATAAAGGCAGCATTTAATTGGGGCTGGCTTTCAAATTCAGAGGTTCAGTCCGTTATCATCAAGGTGGGAACATGGCAGCATCCAGGCAGGCATGGTACAGGAGGAGTTGAGAAATCTACATCTTCATCTGAAGGCTACTAGCAGAATACTGGCTTCCAGGCAGCTAGGATGAAAGTCTTTAAGCCCACACATACAATGACACACCTACTCCAACAAGACCACACCTACTCCAATAAGACCATACCTACTCCAAAGAAGGCCACACCTGCTCCAATAAATCCAAATCTTCTAATAGTGTCATTCCCAGGGGCAAGCATATACAAACCATCAAACTAGTGCAAACAGGGATAAACAGACGGTCAAACACTGCAGTCGTGTTGTATAAAAAGGAAAACCCATCATTTATAACAGAGGCTGTCTGAGGATGCTGCTCTGCTCTCAAATCCTGGAAAGGGAACTGAGAATAACAACGATGACTGTGCCAATGAGCACAATCTGTGCATTATAAATGGTATGTTTTTTAATAAGTTCTCCCATTGATGGATCTCTTTGTTAGAAAAATCCCATTTCTCCCCAGGTCATTTTTCATGTCTGTCTCCCTGAATGTAGCCTCTTTGTCTGACAGAAGAGCAAAGCCCTCATGAATGGCACAAAACGGATCAGAGAAGTGCACAAATTGCACAACATGGATGTAATAGCTTCGCCCCTGTCGACTGAACTGCAGCTGACCTTGGAAGGAAGGTCAGGCGTTCCAGTCCCGAGGATGGTCACTCAAGCTGGAAAACTCTGCTGGTAGAAGTGACAGCATACTAAGGGAGATAAAATGAATGCCATGTGCTCACTATAAAAACATGGACCTTGGGTGGCATTTGTTTCCAACAGGAATGGCAGCCTCCTAAGACAGCACTAGACATGGAAATGTTTCTCATCAATGACAAAGCCTCACTTTTAAAACCACTTCTATTTCCAAAAGCTTTGCAATTAGGAAGTACCACATCTAACACTTTGGCCATCCCTGTAATATCCAAATGTGTGTGTGTGTGTGTTTTCAGGGAAGTCTACTGGGAGGTTCATGTCTGTCCTACTAAGGACACCATAATGTGGGTCACTTAGGGATGGATCGTGGCAAAGTATCCCAGGCAAAGGATCAGCAAGTGATCCAATGCAAGCAGAACTTAAAAGCTCAGGCCACCTATAAGCAAGGATTTATTTTCAGTTAAAAAAGACACCATGCAAAACAATTTTAACCAGAGAGTGATAAAAATACACTTTTAAACCACTGGGTATACTATGTCATGAATGGGAAGTCAAAAGGCATGGTTGGAAGCAGAGAGGCCGCTTGCCAGAAGGCAGCTGAGGCCATGGTGTTTCCAGTGTGGGACAATGATGGAGGTGGTAGAGAGAAGGGCTGGTGATATGGACATGAGGTTGAGGAAAAGAGAAAGTACCTGTAGGAGACAGGAAAGTGTGCAACACAATAAATCCTTCATTGCCCTTTACCCATTGAAAGCATTAGCTCAGCAGACTGGCTCCGGCCTTGCTTTCCAAACCTCACGTAAAGAAATATGAAGTCACAAGAAAAAAGAGTGGTGTTGTTTTAAATGTAAAGCTAGTGATGTAACCTTAACTGTAATTCTACAACTCCCTAATTTCCCCACAATTATTGGCTCATTCCTTATCATATGCATAAAGCTCTGGTGAACAACTCGGAACTCAAGGGCTGAAGCATGGTTCTACAATATTGCCAAACTACCACATTGTTGTAGAGTTCAAAATACAAATACAAAACCTCGTAAGACACCCCCACAGAGGCACCTAACACGTCCACATCAAATTAAACCCTTCCAAGTCTATCTTTCCCTGTGTGATAACTCTGCATATACTCCAGTAAGCTAGAGGATCATGTCAACTCAACAACCAGGCCTAGTACCTTCTCATAATTGTGTAAGACAAATTCTATTAGCTTTGATTCTTTGGGTATGTGTGCTTACTTGGAACATCCATAGAGGTCTGGAAATACAAAAAGGGCACGGTAGGCCTTACGACAGACAAGACAGAATACACTGATATAAATGGGGATAATGGAATAGGAAGAGTCAAACTAGGGTAGGGATGGGATCATAGAGTAGATACGTGAATGCAGAAAAGAATAAGCAACACTAAAGGCTTTTCATAAAAGTCATATGGAAACCTATTCCTATAGAGGCCTCCACATACCCATATGCAAGAGAAGAGAGGGGGAGAATTAAGAGAGAGCTACCCTATAATGAAGTAATAAGTAAAGCGTCTAGTGTCAGGAATAGGCTACTTTTTTTGAAGTTGTTGACCTGTGAAAGTACATGGGCCTTCACACACTACTGCATGTTGCCAATACTACTGATTGCTGTCCAGAACTGACAGAAAGAAAGAAGCCTGATGCTGAAGACACCACATACTGAAGTCATAAAATATGATCAAATCAAGCTGGCACTCACCCGGAAGCTTCCTCCCTACTAACTAGCTTTCATAGTGCTAACAGGTGCTATGGATACTAACGGAGAAGTAGCCATCAATTCCACCCAGCTCTGAACTCTGTGAGTTATGATAATGACTTGCCTGCCAAGGTATGCCCACGGGTATAACTATGGCATGAACACCATGGGAGTAACAAATCACTGTATTATTGGATTTTAAGTTCTGCTCCACAAGATGAAACCCATAGCTGGCATCATTATCAGGCAAGATATATCATGGGCCCTAAGAAAGAACCTGCTACTATTATTTTGCTGAATGAACATGATGCTAAACCAATTCCTAGTGACTTATCATTATTTCCATAGATGAATACATATTTCAACCTTCACCGGAGAATCTTCTATTTGCAGTAGATGGTCATTAGCCCAGCGACCCACAACTGGCCAGGGTACAGAAACTGCAAAACTCTCCACCTGGAATGGAATGGAATATACTTCACCTCCTTCCAAGGCTGAAGGAACACTGAGGAAGAGGGGGCAGGAAGAACGTACAATCCAGAAGCCACGGATAACTAAAGGAAACAAAGTTTTTCAGACACAGCAGGGTGGCCACCTATGAACTAACAGCTGTTGCGACACTATGCACAAGCCCTGCAAAAGCTCAAGCCAGACCAAATTCCAGCACGAAGAGAAGAGTTAGGCACAATGTCCCACCTCCTGCTGAGGAGCCCATAGGAACTTACAGCTGCTGGGAGGAATGTCAGTTTCCCTATGTGTAGACACTCATAAGACTATGGGCAAGTGGAAGGCCAGACACACAAGGATGTTTGGGCATCATGAATTTGCCTTAATGGAGGTAAAAGGTACAAAATTGTATCGATGGGCAGGAGAGTAGATCTGGGAAGAGGTAGGGGTATAATTGGTTGAGACACGTTGTGTGAAATTCTCAAGCACTAATAAAAAAATACATTAAAGAAATGAATAGTTAGGTGAGTCCCCTTTGATTAATGTCTCAGAGCAGGTCTTTAAAGAGGTTGTTATTTACCCCCTAGGCTCTGTCATTCTCTTCTTTAATATTGAGGGAATACTTGCCCCCTACTTCTGGATGTTGTTATACAGAGCTCCTTTTTGTCCCATCTCTGTGTGGTCATCCAGTAATACTCTAATTATGGAGTGCTACGTAATGTATCTCCTCTATGGCTACTCATTTCGTTAAGCCACTGTAGATTGACTTTCCTATTTTAAGAGCTTCAAAAAAAAAGGGGGAGGATTGAAAATTTAGCATAGTGCATCTCCACACTAGCCTTCACTGTCCACTTTTACTTCACTTCTATATTTGGGCTCCAACACTATGTATCTTCCATGCCATTAGATCTCAGGCTCCCTAGGCAAGAAATTGATTAATTACAGTACAGTTATGGCATCCATATCTGGGAGGCTTAACATATATTAAATAATAATCATTTTAATATAAGAACAAACTAAAAATGAGTTCAAGCTATTAATGTTGTGCCACAGGATGAAGTTACGATGTAAATATAAATATTGCATTCAGCTCTCTTTTTGTTCATATATTTACAATAGTACTTATTCTTCTCTTAAAGAATACTTAATATTAATTTAAGAGAGTACTTAAATGTAGTGTTTAGAAGCTAATATTTGCAATCCTCCACTTTGGGCAAAGATGAAGTGATCCATTGTCTGAAACGACTAAAAAAAATAATAGTTAACATTCGCCCAACGAAACGAAGTTTCAGGACACTGGACATAAAGAAATGAAGAACAGAGATTCCTCAGAGACAAGATACAGGTGTAGCAAGACTGTCACTGTTTGGGAATTCATACATACCTACAAGCTATTGACAATTGAAGGACCAGTGGGTCTGAACTCAAGCCTGGGCTTCCAAGGTCCTTGGAGCTTTGATTTTATCTGCTACTCTTATGCATTTCCCAGATTCACCACCCCCTATATAAAGGAAGTAGAAAGCTTATTCAATGCCACCACCAGCAAAATGTTATGAACATCCTCCATCATGTTGGCTGCTGTAGATACTGGAGGTCCTACCATCAATATCCAGTGAAGAAATGCCATAGTCATCGGCCACTGTTGCTAGTGACTATCCAAGGGGAGGCTTGGCTACAGTTTCTTTGCTTGGGGGCAGCTTTACTTTTGTGTTAGAGTTACTGATGGTCTCAAGTTCACCTTCAACTGGAATCTGGCTCAGACCACGAGGACTGGCCAAGATAGGCAGCCCTATGTTCTTCTCACCACCACTCCCTCCCCTGACCCCCCACACTGGACTTCTTTTGCTCTTTAGCTGAAAAGAAAATGTCTTTATCCTTGAGGGCCACCTACTACACTGTTATGTGCTGTCGGAGGTCATGATGTCACCTAGAAGATCTCACACCAACCAGGACAGGGAAAGTCAAGTTTATAAATGTTCCTCGTGAATCTAGATAACCTGAAACAAGAAAAGATGAGTGTGTGCAAATATAGAGCTTCTAAAGATCTGAAGACCCAGGAAGAAGGTTTGGTTTTCTATGCAGATGACCGTCACCGTTTGGCCCTGCTTCCAACTGGCTTAATGCTGTGGCTCTCCAAAGTCTATTCTTGAGGTTTTGGTTCTGTATGCCTTTGGTCTTTCTTTGTAGTGTACCGTTATTCTACTGAATGTGGCCTTCCCTCCATTTTGGGTTTGGTGATGTGATAGCCAGATCTTTGGCAGGACTGGAGGCCAATACAAGGTGAGTGAGACCTCGAGTCCACCGTTTATTTACTGCTTCTGGTATTTTAAATGAAGCAAGTACCCTGAATAACACCTTTCTGTAACTGTGAGCCTTTTTAAGCCCACCCAGTTCCGACGCTTCTATTTTTTTAATAGCTTTGGCCTTATGTCAGGCTTGTTTCCCACTAGCTCGTAACCCAATGATCTTGTTTATACTAATCTAAGTTCTGCCCTGTGGCTGGTCATTTCTCTTCAGCTTCGTATGCCTGACTTCCTCCCTGTCTCAGTGACAAATCTCCCCAGCCTCTCTCCTACCCAGAGCTCCTCCCTCTGACCGGTAGTCCCACTTTACCATTCTGCCTTTTGCTATAGGCCATAGGCTTTTATTTTTAACCAGTCAGCATATACCTTAGGCAGCAGGCAAGGAAGGACAGACACGCATCTCCACACAGTATACAACACACTTCACACAGTATACAGCATCACCCCAACACATTTCTTCAGCTACTGGATCAGGACATGAGCCAATGCACAGTTCTTTTCATTTGCCTTTTCACTTCCAGCTTCGTATTACTGGAAACACTGAGAGACTCCATTAGGACCCAGAAATTCCCCCAATGTAACGGGTTTGGTGACTGTCATGAATGCTGTCCTGTTCTAATGTCACCACTTTTAGGTCATCTCGATGACATATGTAGAGATTACAAGTGCACACACTGGGCATGAGCCATAATCAGGCTCATCACAGGCATTTATCTCCCCATTGGCATGTACATCAATTATTGACTTACAATAGAAGAACAAAAGGCAGAGGAACAGAGACAGGAAGGCAAAAGGAGAGGTCAGTATGGATGCTCATGAGGAGGCAAAGCAGTACAGTCTCCAAGCAGAAAAGCACAGGAGATTCACCAATGGGGTGGTTCTCGTCTGAGAGCTAAGCCAAATACAAGCAGTTCACGGCCTAAGACATTCAGATCTGCCTGTCACCTAGGACAGGCCCTCAATACAGACACATCATACCTGTGTGGAAACATGCCAGTGTTATCTAATGGGATCTTCGTTTTACTCTTCGTGAGACCATAATTTAAACTGTTGGGTGCTTTAGATAGGAAGTGGTTGGCAAGAAAGTGAGGGAAAGTTAGATGGGTTGGTTGTGTCACTTTAAGCTTTTGATAGTGTTATGAGCATTGTTACATACATATTAAATTTAGTCTGTAATATTGTTAAGGATCCATGGGATTATAGTGAGTAGAGGTACATGTCCTTAGGCCTGATGACCTGTGTTCAAACCCCCATATCTCACAAGGTGGTAAGAGAGAGGCTACCCTCAAGAATCATCCTCTACCTGCCACACAAGCTACCACAGACAGAAACATACATACATATGCAAACAAATAGCAAAATCACACACACACACACACACACACACACGCACACACACACACACACACGCACACGCACACGCACACTTTAGAGGTGCATTGGGAATGCATATAGTTCAGTTGGGAGTGTTGGCCTAGCATGCATGAAGCCATGGGCTCACTCTCCAACACCATATGAAGCTGGGTATGGTGACACATGTCTATATGTCCAGATAGGTGGTCTTCAAGGCAAGCTGCCTAGCTGGACTTGCTGAATCAAAGTTCCAGGATCATCAACAGATCTGGTCTCAGTAAATGAAGTGGACTGTCATCAAGGAAGGCACAGCCATCAACTTCCTTTTGATGTCACACTTAAAACAGAGTAATTTAACAGAATGGCTTAAGAAGTTAAGGATCTTGCAAGAATTTTGGATTAATTAAACGTGGTCTTATCGAGCCCAAGGTGGCCTCAGAGTTACTATGTAGCTAAGGATGGATGACCTTGCACTCTTTTGGTGCAGGTATGTGTGAGAGTGTTTGCACGTGTGTGTTAAACTCATCTATTTTGTTACATTAAAAGGAAAGAGAGTGGCTGACTCATCAGAGGCAATTCATGCTTGTTATTTGTAATATGTTTTCAGCCATTGTTACTGCAACATTTATGAATAGAACATTGAAGGTTTTGTAAAATGCTGACTAATATTTTAGCATAATATTTGCCAAGTGCATGTACCTACTACTTACATACTTAAAAAGACTTAAAGCCAGACATCTTCAGTAGTATATTTGCAGTTCCAGCCACTTCACACTTGTTTATGCCACTTCACACTTGTTTATGCCACTTCACACGTGTTTATGCCTCCTGGGACCTTTCCCAAGATCCTTATGCAAAGCCAAGTGCTAGAATTTTGTTTTCGCTAAATTACTGCTCTTGCTCCTGTGTGGAGTCTTTGTGCGTGGCTGCAGGTCATTGGCCTACTTGAAATCAACTGCAATGCTTTTTTTCACTGTTAACATTTGGAGTGAAATCGGCCAAGTATATACAGAATAATACATTAATTTACATATAAGGTACAAAGGTAATATACATACATTAAACTATATTTTACTCTTGGGTACTTTAGTAAATAGAGGAGATGTGAACTCACTCAAACAGGCAATGTAAGCATTAACTAAATTCAGCTTGGGGTTTGCAAAACCCTACTTATTCTACTAGACCCTTGGCGCTCTCGCTCTATCTCTGTCTCAGTCACTCTGTCTCTGTCTCTCTTTCTCTCTCTCCCTCCCTGTGTCTGTCTGTGTGTGCATGTGTGTGTGCATGTGTGTGTATATGTGTGTGTTGAATTTGTTATTTGGTTTTGGTTGGTTGGCTTTTTTTGTTGGTTGGTTGGTTTGCTTGTTGTTTAGTTGGTTTTGATGGTACAGGAAATTAAATTCAGAGCCACAAGCATACTCAACACACTCTGCATCACCAAGCCATAGCCCAGATCCCTGGAATCTTCTTTCTCAACGGAGTTTCTTCCTTTCTATTTTTGGTAGATCCACTTATATGTGCCTTCAACTTATAGCTAGGCTTATGGTCTGTGTAATGAATAGAGACTCTGAGTGTTTGTATGTGAGTATGTGTGCATGGATGAGTGTATATGTGAGTTTGCTTTGTTAACTCTGTGTGTGTGTGTGTGTGTGTGTGTGTGTGTGTGTGTGTGTGTGTCTGAGTGCCTGACTATACAGGTGAATGAGTATGAGGGTATGTAGGAGAGTTTGAGTGTGTATTTGAATGTATCTGTGACTGTATGTGTCTGAGATTATGTGCTTGAGAGCATACGAGCCTGTATGCATCAGTGGGTTTATGAGTATTAGTGTGTATGAGTCTGAATGTGTGTGACTGTGTGTATATAAATGTGTTTGTAAGTGTGGGCTGTCTATGTGCTTTGTAAGTATATGTATGTGTGTGAGTTTATATGTGAGTGTCTGTATGTTACTGTGAGTATGATTATGGGTGTGACTATGTATATGTGAGTGTGTCTGTGAATGTGTTATGTACGTGTGAGTGTGTATGATTAGGTGTGTGTGACAATGCGTATGTAATTTTCTGTTGTTTTATTTTTTACTTGTGTGTGTGTGTGTTTGCAAATACAAAAAGTCCAGAAAAGTGACGCTGCAATGAACCAATGAAGACACACTAAGAACGAGCATCACGCCACATGCTTAGCTTCAGTGAGGAAATGGTTTGTTTTTCTGAGGCATCTTAATAAAGAAACTCTGCCTTTTAATTTATTTACTATAGGGGTGGAATATGAAGGCCATAGGCATACACATGAAGGTTGGAGGACAATTTACAGGGGTAAGTCTTCTCCTTCTACCATATGGATCCAGATAACTGAACTCAAGGTGTCAGACTTGGTGGCAAAAACCTTCACGCTCTGGTACTCCGTCTCCACAGACATCTCCACAGTCATCTCCACAGACATCTCCACAGACATCTCCATAGACATCTCCTCAGACATCTCCTCAGACATCTCCTTAGACATCTCCACAGATATCTCCACAGACATCTCCACAGACATCTCCACAGACATCTCCACAGACATCTCCTCAGACATCTCCACAGACATCTCCACAGACATCTCCACAGACATCTCCACAGACATCTCCACAGACTTCATCTCCTCAGACATCTCCACAGACATCTCCACAGACATCTCCTCAGACATCTCCTCAGACATCTCCACAGACATCTCTGTGGCATACACCTGTAACTCTCAACACGAGCCTTAAGGTTCAGGGTGCTTTGGGCTTACTTGAAATATAGAAAACTGCTTTCAGCACAGGGATAGCACAGAAGGCAGGGAAGAAAAAACCTACAAATAATTGAAAACCTATTGTCCGCTGAGTGGAAGCTGATATAAGAATAAGGCGTGGGGTGAGCTACATTCACTGCACATAAAATACACCATAATCGACAGGGAGAAAGGACAAGTTTGAATATTTCTGAAAATAGACTAACTTTGCTACATCAGATATTTCTTTTTTATGAAATGAAAATATCATTTAATAATTGATGTTGAAGCAAAGTACGTGTAAAATTCTATAGGCTCCAAAGCTCACATTTCTCTCTAAGAACTTTGATGTTGCATGCTCAGTCTCCCATGTTCAGGCTTATTGTAGAAAATATTTAATCTCAATAGGTGGTTTCTACCCTGCCTTTGACTGCTCAGTTACTAGATAAAAGACACATGACCTTTATATTTATAATTAGGCTTAATCAGCACTACAGTTGAGCAGATATCCACCCTCCATGCTATTAGGATCTATTTCCCCATCAATAACCCCATTTTATAATTTGCCATGTTCCTTCTGGGAGGCTCTGAACTCCAATTGGCTAGCCCTCAGGGCCATGTTTTCATGATTCACTTACCCAATAGCAGCTTCTCTCTCCACCTCCTCTCTCTCCTGTGGTTCTCCTCAGAACCCCAAGCCCAGGAACCCCAAACCATGCCTATGTCTCTTTTGCTCAGATATTGGCTTTTGGCATTTTTATTTAACCAATAGGGGATAACTTGGGGTGCGGGTGGGGGGGTTACAAAGCATCATTTATCATTTGTGCACATGCAAATCCTCTTGTCTCTAAGGGCAACCAGGCCTTGGGGCCAGTATTAAGCATTACAATACAAGCAGAAGACCAAACCTCAACAAGGCTTTCCAGAACGGAGCTGGAATTATCCTTGATGTAAAAAGCTTTCAAACCAAGACTCCCTGCAGATAGAATAATGAAAGTTGTTTAGTTGATGTGTTTATTTTACAAACTTTACCACAGCATTGACCACCCCAAGTATGAAGTCTCAGCATGGAGAGGTTTTCTACATTACATGCCTACAATGCAGCCATCCATAGCTCATCAGGGATTCTGTGTTTCTTTCATCAGCCACTGGAGCTTTTTGTAATCATCAGGCCCTGTGGCAGCTGCTTATAAAAAAAAAAAAAAAAAATCTCATGCAGTCC
>JADRCD010210118.1:0-37233 GCA_019843815.1 Montemys delectorum | reverse complement strand
CGCAGGCCTCCAAGGAGACAGATTTCCCAACTTGATGTCACCAAACCAAGAGGCAAAATCATGTTTTCTGAGAAGTTCATACAGGACATCCCTAAAAAGGACAGTGGCATCAAAATGAGGGAGAATCTCCAGCCTAGAGCACAGGAGGCCTGAACCCCGTCATCAATACACCAGGGAGAAATGGAGATTCCCAAGTGATGGCTGTGGGGACTGGGTTAATGTAGTCAAGTCTCTAAGAACAATGCCCCCAAACAGGAAGAAAAGCAGCTTTCTCTAGGGAAAGCCCTCCCACCTCTGCCATCTCCTCCAGTCACTGTGGGAAGTTCAAGCGTACGAAACTTGGTGATTGGTCAGCTTGCTGATTGAACCTCACAGGACATCCATAGCCTTTGATCCTGGCCACTTTATTTTAGGACATTTGCTCTCAACCGTCCTAATACTGTAACCCTTTAATATAGTTCCTCATGTTAGGATGGCCTTCCCACCTCCAACCATAAAATTATTTTGCTGCTACTTCACAACTGTAATTTTGCCACTGTTATGATTGGTAATATACTTCTCTGTATTTTCCAGTGGTCTTAGGTGACCCCTTCGAAAGGGTCGGGGGTCATGATCAACACGTTAAGAATCGATGTATTAGAGGATTTAGCCTAAGATGATCATGACAAGCCCTCAGAAATAATCTCATACAAAGGTATTTGTGTTATTTATAATAAATTTTTGAAAAATCTAGGCGTCAGAAAATAGAGGAATATATTATTATCTAACAAAAATGATTGTGTTATTTTAGAAGGACTATTATAGTATAATTAAAAATACTGGTCTGTAATCTTTTGTAATGAATGTTGATTGGATGTAAAATGTAAGTGAAATTGTGGAAATAGATAGGATATGGTTTTGAAATTTTTCTCAATATAAATGAAGTTTTTCTCAATATAAATTTCAAATAACTCGAAATATATTAACTGTAGATTGTAAAGTAATACATCACTACTAGTATTTTTTAAATGAACATAAATAAAGTCTTTTTGTTTGTTTGTTTGTTTTGTTTGTCTTGGCTCTTACTGTGGTACAAGTCAAAATAAGAATAATTTTTAGCCAGGGCTACACAGAGAAACCCTGTCTTGAAAAACAAACAGAACAATATTTAGACATTGAAGTTCATTGTCTATAATTGTAATAAGGCTGTGCTTCAGTGACACCAAAGGATTTTACCTCCATTGTAGCTAACTAAGCTAAGAGTTAACAGTTCTGCTGCATCAAGGAATGAATTGTAGGCATGATTTTTAGATACAGATTTCCTGCTATGGTCAAAGCTATTTGACTTGAGAGATTGTCTTCATTCTCAGCCCACAGAGAACAGGTTACATTCATTTAAGAAATGGTGTGTGTGTTAAGATGGTCTATCCATAAAGTCATTGCCCAACTGTTTCAATGAATAATGGTTCTGCTTGGAGGGTGGCACAGACATTAGGTGTGGGTAAGAATCTGGCTCATTGGCTGTGATGATTTTGAAAAACATTCATCTCAGAGAAAGAGTAACTTATAAAGTCCTCTTCTTCAAACTTGATACAATAGTTAAAATGTCAAGGAAAGCATTCAGTCTCACTCTTTGTTGTTCTCTTACAAGTCACCTCCCAAGTTAATTGTCTACCTTTCTTTTGGCTGTATAAATACTTTTGAAATATGTAAGCTGTTCTGAAAATGATAGTATAGTGTAAAAAGATGAAATAAACAATACTACTAATAGAAAGGCTGAGATAGGAGAAGCCTGATTTCAACCCCATTATGTGCTATACAGCAAGACACTGTCACGAACAAACAAGCTGAAAGTGTATATGGATTGTACAATATTGGGCCTATTTCTCCAATTACCAAATTAGAGAGACTACTAGACGACAGCCAACAAATTTCTAACTCCTCATATTTTTGGATTTCAATTAATTAGGATATGTTGGTAATATTAATTTTCATATTAAGATATTAAGAAAATGTAATCATTACTTCCTATTATTTTCGTTGTTAGAGGTGGAATTATGTTTGTGTGGGTTTGTTGAAAGATTACTTTCTTGCTTCTTCTAGGGTGTAGTTTTGCTCCTTATGTTGATGTTTGCCATTCATTATCCTTTGTAGAGCTGGATTTGTGGAAGGATATTGTGTAAATTTGGTTTTGTCATGGAATATCTTGTTTTCTCCATCTATGGTAATTGAGAGTTTTGCTGGGTATAGTAGCCTGGGCTGGCATTTGTGTTCTTGTAGGGTCTGTATGACATCTGCCCAGGATCTTCTAGCTTTCATAGTCTCTGGTGAGAAATCTGGTGTAATTCTGATAGGCCTGCCTTTATATGTTACTTGACCTTTTTCCCTTACTGCTTTTAAAATTCTTTCTTTGTTTAGTGCATTTGGCATTTTTATTATTATGTGATGGGAGGGATTTCTTTTCTGCTCCAGTCTATTTGGAGTTCTGTAGGTTCTTGTATGTTCATGGGCATCTCTTTCTTTAGGGTGGGAAAGTTTTCTTCTATAATTTTGTTAAAGATATTTACTGGCCCATTACCTTGGGAGTCTTCACTCTCTTCTATACCTATTATCCTTAGGTTTGGTCTTCTCATTGTGTCCTGGATTTCCTGGATGTTTTGGGTTAGGAGCTTTTTTCCTTTGATGTTTTCTTTGATTGTTGTATCAATGTTTTCTATGGTATCTTCTGCCCCTGAGATTCTCTCTTCTATTCTTTGTGTTCTGTTGGTGATGCTTGCATCTATGACTCCTAACCAGTTTCCTAGGTTTTCTAACTCCAGGGTTGTCTCCCTTTGTGATTTCTTTATTGTTTCTATTTCCATTTTTAGATCCTGGATGGTATTATTCATTTCCTTCATCTGTTTGATTATGTTTTCCTGTAGTTCTTTAAGGAATTTTTGTGTTTCCTCTTGAAGGGCTTCTAGCTGTTTACCTGTGTTCTCCTGTATTTCTTTGAGGGAGTTATTTATGTCCTTCATGAAGGCCTGTATCATTATCATGAGAAGTGATTTTAGATCTGAATCTTGCTTTTCCAGTATGATGGTGTGTCCAGGACTTGCTATGGTGGGAGTATTGTGTTCTGATGAGGCCAAGTAACCTTGGTTTTTGTTGTTTATATTCTTACGCTTGCTCCGCACCATCTGGTTATCTCTACTGCTACCTGCCCTGGTTAAATATGACTGGAACCTGTCCTTTCTGTGATCCTGGTTGTATCAGAACTCCTCAGAGTCAAGCTGTCTTTGTGATCCTGTGATTCTGGGATCTTGTGATCCCTGGAGTGGAGCTTCCTCTGAGCATTGTGGGACTAGCTGCAAAATTTGTGCCCAAAGTCTGCTCAGAGCACCAGCCCAGACAGACTGGAAGGAACCCGTGCCATTTGGGCTGGCGGAGTTCTTGTATGCCTGGGTTCTGCTGGTCCCAGTTACTCCCAATGTTGGGACAAATGTTGTGTCCTCTGCACCTCTGATCCTCTGATCTCTCTACATCCTCTTACCCCTTTTTTCTCTCAGATTTACAGTCCCTTTTTTCATTATTTGTTGTTGTATACATATATGCATATACATATGTATTCCTAAATACATAAATACAGCCTGCTCAGTTGTACACATGCACATACATGTATTGTGATTGGTACAGGAGTCGCCCCACAAACCATACAAACAATGGTTTCAGTCAGACAGGAATGGTTTATTGAACACACACCCTAATATTGATTGATAAGGATAGGAGAATTCAGAATTCAGGGGCTGAGTCACAGCGATGAACATCTTTCTCTGTCAGCTTATAAAGGCCAAAACTGTAAAAACCACAAGGAGCTCATACTCAGCTGCAGGAAGTGCTGCCCAGTGGTCAGCTCTGACTCAAGCTATTTTTGATACAACAGTTCATATTGACCTTAATTTGATGGGTCCTATGTAAAGATTTGTGAAACTTCTTAAGATTAACAAACCTCAGAACAGACAGAACATAATAGGGTATGTAATCAGCATGACCTTGCTCTGAGTCAAGTTATTCAATGACTGACAGGCATGGAAAAAAAAACAGCTACCGCTATGCTGGGGGTAGAGCAGACCTCAACACACATATGCATGTTTTCAGGGCCGATAACCAATTTGTGTGCTCTTCCCTGGGGAAGGCACTCTCCCGCACTCTCAATGCTTACTAATTGTCTGGAGTTCTTTGTGTAGAGTTGCTTTATTTTATGTATATGAGTGTTTCCCTGCATGTACGTTTGAGCACCACATTCTGAAGTTCCTACAGAGTCCTGAAGAGGGTGCTGGATCCTCTGGAACTGGAGTTACAGACAACTGTGGGTAGCCGTGGGTGCTGGGAATCGAACTAGGGCTCTGCCTAACTGCTGAGCTATCCCTCCAGCCCCTATAGTATGGTTCTGGTTATTTAAGGTATGTCAAGAATGTATCCTCTAAAAAGAACACAAGTAAATTGAGACTATTTCAGAGAATTAGAGCAAGGCTTTTAAACTTCTAAAAGGGTTAAACAGTAAATCCTTTAGACATTGTGCTCAATAGTCTCTGTTCCCCACATGGTCTGCCTTTGTGGAAAACGGCCCCAGGGTGACACCCACTCCTGGAACATCTCCTCAGGATGTAATAAGTCTATTTTGTGTCTCTGACTTGTTACTTTCCATCTACGTTTACAGCGTCCCAATGTTTTTCTGAAGTTATTTCAGGAAGAAAAGTTCCCACCCACCTCCTACTTCCTCTCTCCCCTACTCCTCCACCTCTCTGATGGGATCTTGCTAAGGTGTCCAGGATGGCCTCAAACTCATAGCCTCCCGAGTAGTTGGGTTTACAGATGTGTACCTATATACTTGGCTGCAAAGCTTATTTTCATAATCTGACATTAAAATATAAAACCTGCATGTGTGAAATATCTTTTCTGGGATTTTGGATTGGTTCCTAGTGCTGCAAAAGCAAGCAAAAAAAAAAAAACAAAAAAACAAAAAAACAAAAAAAACAAACAAACAAAAAAACCAACCAACCAACCAAACCAGCACACACAGCTTCTGTTGCCCAGGAATAGCATGGCTCTGTAGAGGATGGGTGGAGTGAGCTTTTCTTCTTTTTTCCTAGACAGGGTTTTTCTGTGTAGCTCTGGCTGTCCTGGAACTCACTCTGTAGACCAGGCTGACCTCGAACTCAGAAATCCACCTGTCTCTGACTTCCAAGTGCTGGGATTAAAGGCGTGCGCCACCACTACCCGGCTTTTCTTTTTTCTTTTTTGGTAGACAGTATCAGATCCCATTACAGATGGTTGTGAGTCACCATGTGGTTGCTGGGATTTGAACTCAGGACCTCTGGAAGAACAGTCAGTGCTCTTAACTGCTGAGCCATCTCTCCAGCCCAGGAGTGAGCTTATGTAACCAGTGTCATCACCTGTCAGAACTGCAAGTTTGTCTCTTCAGGATCCACATGTTGAAGGCCCTGGGAGGTCTTTGGGAAGTAGAAGGGCCCTTCCTTCATAAGTGTCCTATGCACAGAGGCTCCCCAGAGAGCAGGCATGCCCCTTTCCACCCTTTGAGGACCAGGAAGCTGTGAACCCTGAAAAAGGATCCTCACCAAACTCTGAATCTGTCATGATTGCATCTTGAGTGTCTACTCTCCAGACTGAGAGCGAGGCTTTAGGGGTTGATAAGATACCATTCATGGTAATTCGTCACAGCAGCCCAAATGGACTAAGAGATCATAGTGGTCCTGTCAAGTCCTAACAGCCCATGGCATGTTTCAACTGTTATTTTCCCTAGCATATAAGGTCTCAGGCCTTGGGCTTGGCTGCCTGTTGTACCTCAGCATCATTTTGGTCAACTCTCTCCCAGAAGGCTTGCTCTGATTGTGGGTAATATGCTATGATGCCGGCCAGGGCCGACATAGTGCATGCTGCAGAGTTCTGGTCCCGGTCACACCTGTGTTGACCCAAGGGACTTGGAAATCCATGCTGGAAAATTGTGCAATTCTCTGAATCCTTAAAAAACATATATATATACATATATATATATATATGTATATATCCCTGTTTTTATGTATATATACACACCTGTTTTTTATATATGTAATATATATATATAGTCTTAACATTTGCCTTGATTTTCTGTATTTGTAATTTTAACATTTTATTTTATTCTTTTTAAATTTTGTTTTCCAGAATAGCTTTTAAATTTTACTGTCTTGCTTTGTCTCTTGTTTTTCTGCCTCTCTGTCTCTCTGTCTGTTTCTGTCTCTTTTTGCCTCTCTGCCTCTCTGTTTCTGTTTCTCTATCTTACTCTCTGTCTCTCCCTCTCTCTGTGGGTTCATTTGTATTTGAGTGTGTGGGTACATTTATATTTGGGTATGCGTGTGCTATGGCACATGTATGGAGGGTGATTTTTTAGCAGCTGGCTGTCTCTCCCATAGTGTGTGTTCGTAGACTTAAACTCAGGTTGCCAGTCTCAGCTGTAAGTGCTTCTACCTGTAAGTGTTTTTATCTCAGTTGCATCTTATTTTTTGTCCTTTCCCCCCCAGATTTTCATCATAGAAAAGTTCAGCAGCCATCTTGCTGTGGTAACAAAATGCAAACTCAGATACAGCAGAAGGGTCTGGATTTGTTTGTTTTAAGGTTTTAGTGGTAGCATACAGAGTGACGAGTTTGATTGTGGCATCTTCATACATATTTGTCACTGTGTTGTGTTCTAATTCGTTCCCCTCCCTACTTTCTCTGTTACTTCTGCCCCTCCTGGCTGGGTGTCTTGCTATACACACACACACACACACACACACACACACACACACACACACACGGTCACCCTGATGCTCTCATGGCATATGTATCTCATTACCCTGTCTTCCTCCGCCCTCATTGTCCTCTTCCTAGTTTTACACATGCACCTAAGCTTTCATCTGGGCTCCCTACATGAAATCAATCTCACGGCACTTGTCTTTCTGCATTTGGCTTATTTTGGTTAATGTAATGATTTCTAGCTCCATCCATTTTCCTATGAATGTCATGATTTCATTTTTCCTTACAGCCTCTTATAACTCCCTTGTGTAGATGTAGCACATTTTCTTTACCCATTCTTCTGTTGATGGACAGCTCGCCCAGTTCTATTTCTTGGCTATCATAAATGAATGGCTATAAACATAAATGTGTGAATATTTCTGTGGTGTATTAACTTACAGTCCTTTGGGTATATGCTGAGGAAAAGCATAGCTGGCTCACATGGAAGCTCGACTTTTAGGTCCAACCTGTTGAAGTCCCCGCCCCGCCCCCTCCCCCCCCCAGAACTTGCTGTCATTTGTTTCCATGATGGCCATTCTAACTGCAGGAGGTGGAATCTCAGACTTGCACCCACCTTCCCCGTCCCAATGGCTGAGGATGTTGAACTTGTTCTTCCAAGAGCTCTCCATTCAGACTTAGCCCATTTCTTGACTTGATGGCCCATTTTGTGTGTTGTGTTTAATTTTTTCAGTTCTTCATGTCTTCTATATGTCAACTCACCACTCGAAGATATAGTGGCAAAGATTTCTTCCCATTCAGTACAAGGCATATCTAACCTTTAGACACTGCATCCTGATGTTTCATCTACAAAGTTCAACATTCAAGAATGAGGTATTTGAGTCCAAAAAAAAAAAAAAAAAACATTTTCTGCCCACCCCATCTTAAAATGATTTTGCATTGGGCCACATCTTCACTCTCCTTGGGCTGGGTACGGCCCGGACCTGGGTTGGCCACCCCTGTACATCACTTTACTCTGGTGATTGTGCACTTTGCTGTACAGAAGCTTTTGCATGTGACGTAATCCCATTTACCAGTGGGATCATTTTCCATTCCAGCGGACAGTCTTTGCTAATACTTCAATCTTGCCGTGTTTCTCCAGTTTTAGAATGTTTCAGAATTTCAAATGTAACAGTAAGGTCTAGTCTTTAAATCCATTTTGAAATGGTTTTTATGCAGGGTGAAAAATGTGGCTGTACTTTCACCCTTCTGTACGTAGAAATCTAATTTCCTCAGGACTGTTTGTTGAAGAAGCTATGGTTTTTCCACTCTGTTTTGGGGTTACTTTCTGGGTCCTCTATTCTGTACCCTTGGCCTCGGTGTCTGTGTCACTATGGCTCTGCAGTATAGTTTAAAGTCAGGGGATGTCTCCAGCTTTGCTTTTCCTGTTTAGGATTGCTTTGGATGTTTGACAGTTTTCTCTTTGTTTATTTGTTCTGCTTTGCCTTTGTGTGCATGTGCCTGTGTGTGTGTGTGTGTGTGTGCGTGCATGTGCTTGTGTGTGTGCTGTGCATGTGCTTGTGCATGTGCCTGCGTGTGTGCATGTGAGTGTATGTGCATGTGTGAGTATGAGTGTGTGCTTCGTAAATATTAGGATTGTCTTTTCTACTTATATGAGGAATATCATTGCAATTTTCAATGGCATAATACTAAATCTGTAGACTGATTTTCAGAATATTAATCCTGCCAATTCCTGAGCATGGGAGATCTTTAATTTTTTTTTAAAAAAGTTTCTCTCTTCAGTTTCTTAAAGTTTTCACTGTAGTGTCCTTTCATACCTTTTTTAAAAAAATATTTATTTTTATTAAATTAGTTTATTTTTTACCTCCATATTCCATTCCCTGCCCTTCACCCCCATCTACCCTCCAACTGCTCTTCATCCCACACCTCTTCCACCCCTCCCCCACCTGACCTCAAAACTCCCTGGGGCCTCCAGTCTCTTGAGGGTTAGGTGTATCATCTCTGAATGAACACAGACCTGTCAGTCCTCTACTGTGTGTGTGGGGCCTCATATCAGCTGGTATACACTGTCTGTTTGGTGGTCTAGCATTTGAGAGATCATGGGGGTCCAGATTAATTGAGACTGCTAGTCCTCCTACAGGATCAACCTTCTCCTCAGCTTCCTCCAGCTTTTCTCTAATTCAACCACAGGGGTCCACAGCCTCAGTGAGTGCTCCATAGCCTCAGTACTAGTGTCAGGCCTTGGGACCTCCCCTTGAGCTGGATTCCACTTTGGGCCTGTCGCTAGACCTTCTTTTCCTCAGGCTCCTCTCCATTTCCATCCCTGTAATTCTTTCAGACAGGAACAACTATGAGTCAGAGATGTGACTGTGGGATGGTAACCCCATCCCTCACTTGATGCCCTGTCTTCCTGCTGGAGATGGGCTTTATAAGTTCTCTCTCCCTACTGTCATACCTTTAGTTAGGATTATTCCTAGGTATTCTATATGTTTATTGAAGTTATTATGAATGAGGTGTCCCCCCACCCCCATGTTTCTTAGCAACTTTGCTATTAGCACCCAGTCTTGGGGGTTGGCTTAGCTGAGAATGCTTACAGAGTGTAATGGTCTTGCACTGACTTTACAGGTACAATCATGTCTACAAATAGAGACAGTTTGACTTCTTTCCTCCCACATCCCTTTGTTTCTTTCTCTTGTCTAAAACTAGCATCACTACATTGAATAAGAACAGGAAGCAGGGGCTGCCATGGATCACTGTTGAATGGAAGTGGAGAGAATGGGTGGCCTTGTCATGTTCTGGGTTTCTGAGGAAATGTTCTCAGTATTTCCCCATCTAGAGGAATGCTGAATGTAAGTTTGCTAAATATTGGTTTCTTCATGTTTTTGTTTTTTTTTAAACCATGAAGGGATATGAACTTTGTCAGAGAGCTTTTCTGCATTGATTGAGCCAATCATGTGTTTTCCATCCTTAGCTATGAAATGGGTCATGATTTTTGTGTGTTGTCTTTACATGTTAGCCTTGTTCCAAGTCTATTATAGGTACTGCTGAACCATCACAGATGTGTCTTGGTAAGATAAAAGGCTGGACACCTCTGCAGAGCCAACACAAACACCAGGTAACCTCAGGACGTATTCTAAATTTCAAAAGGATAAAATTTTATAGAGAGCCAACTTTATTTTCAGCGTCTCTTGGCTTACCATAAGCCACATATCTATTTCTGACCTTGTGTTTACTGACATACAACATGTCTATCATTTTACCCAATGTCTTGTCAATCAGTTAAAATGGGTATTTTTATAGTCTTATTTCTGCTTAATTTCTTAGGAAACTGATGAAGCTCTTGTTTTTGGAGACAGAGTCTTTGCTTGGTGGGCCAGGCTGGTTTTGAATTCCCCATCTTCATGTGTCAGCTGCTCAAACACTGGGATTGAAGGTGAGTATTACTAAAATGATTTAAAGTATATATTTATATACTTAAAGCCATATGTGGGGCTAGGAAGGTGGCTGAGCAAAGTGCTTGTTATTCAATCATGAGGACCTGAATTTGGATCCTTAGCAACCATGCAAAAAGCCAGGAGTGGTGGTGTTCCTGTAACCCCAGCTCTCTAGAGGTGGGGACAAGATGATCCTTGGGGCATGTCAGAGAGCCAGTTGTGCTGGCTAGTTTTATGTTAACTTGGTACAAGCTAAAGTCATTTGGGAGGAGGGAACCTCAATTAAAGAAATGTCTCTACCAGGTTGGCCTATGGGCAAGCCTGTGTGGTATTTTCCTTATTGATGATTGATGTGGGTAGGCTGTGGTGCTTAGAATGAATATGGCCCCCATAGGTCCATAGGGAGTGGCTCTATTAGAAGGTGTGGCCTTGTTGGAGGAAGTATGTCACTAGAGATGGGCTCTGAGGTTTCAGAAGGTCGAGCCAGGCCCAGTGGCTCCTTGTCTCTTCCTACTGTCTGTGGATCCAGATACACAATGGTCAGGTACCTCTCCAGTACCATGTCTACCTGCATGCCACCATGACAATAATAGACTAAGAAGCCTCCAAACTAAAAACCAGATTCTATTAAATGCTTTCCTTGATAAGAGTTGCTGTGATCATGGTTTTTTTCACAGCAATAAAACTCTAAAACAAGGGCACAGCTGACTGTGGGTAGTGCTGCCCCTGGATTCTATAAGAAAGCAGGCTGAACAAGCCACAAGGAGCAAGTCAGTAAGCAACACTTCTCCATGTTTCTGCATCAGCTTTGGCTTCCAGGCTCCTACGCTGATTTTCCCTGGTTGATTTACTACAATATGTAAACATGATGAAATTAATTCTCTTCTCTCCATGTTGTTTCGGTCATGGTGTTTTGTCACAGCAATAGAAATCCTAACTCAGACACCAGTCTAAGTGAATTGGTAAAGATCAGCTTTAGTGAGAGACCATGTAAATGAGAAAGACACCCAAAGTTGAGCTCTGGCTTCCACTTGCATCCCCAACTGCACATGTTTGTTTCCTAGGTGTGACTTGGGTTTGTGATCTTTGTCTCCTACTGTTCTTCAGTAATCTCTGTAGCATGTTATTGTAGGAACTCTTGAACGTCATAGAGAAATTAGCTTTTGTCTGTTATATACGCCATAAATAACCTCTACCTAATTCTTAACATTATCTCTCCATTTTTGTTTATTTAGTTTTATAGTCCAGAAATCATTAAAAATGTTCTGTCCAAATTGATAGCTTTTGTAAGTCTTCTGAACTACATGGCATGCATGAAAGACCTTTTCTACCAAACAATTGAATAAAAATTGTGGCCCAGTGTTTTTTCTCAGTAGTTTTATAGTTTGTTTTCCTTCTTATCGATCTTTGCTCCACTGAGACTTTAACCCAGAGTGTGAAATGACAGAGGGGAATGTGTGTCTTACATTTGTCCACAGTTTAGGGGGGGCAGAACACTGACTGCAGAACAATTGTCCTGTTTCCTGTGCCCTTGGGTTCTTTAACTCCCAGAACTGCTAGGTGGTCCAACTCTTATATCAAAGTGTTAGTTAGCATGAGCTAACACCTTCCAACAAGTGATTTGGGTCAATATTTTCTGAATTTTGATGATCTAAATACCACTTTAATGATTTTTAAGCCTTGCCTGTATGTGTACATGTATGTATGTATGCATGTATGTATGTATACATGTACGTATGTATGCATGTATGTGTGCTTATAGTATGTGTGTTCACTTGTGTATGCATAGTTGCAGGTGGTACATATGTGCATGTGTGTGTAGAGGCCAGAGCTCCAAGCCAGGTATCTTCCTCTATCACTCTCTACATAATTAATTAATTAATTGTGGTTTTTTTTAAACAGTTTTTTTTTTCAATTAGCAATAATCGCACCTCGGATAAACTTCATTGACTATGATACTGCCACTGTGCGAAGCTTTTAAACAGTTTTTCTCATTTGCTTTTTGTTTTATTTGTTTTTATTAACAATTGTGGCTGTCCTGGAACTTGCTTTCAAAGTTTGGATGGCCTTGATCTCATAGAGATCTGCCAACCTCTATCCCCCAGATTGCTGGGATTAAAGGCATGTGCCACCACCCCTGCTTGTCTACCATATTTTTATGAGACCAGATCTCTCACAGAACCTGGGGCTGGCCGACTTACTCTGCCTGAGCCTGTCTCCACTCCAGCCCCCAGCCTCAGGGTGCCAGACAATGTGTCAATGTGCTCGTTACTTTTAATTGTCAGTTTAACTGTGCCACAACCCGCACAGCTTAGGGAATGCCTTTTTTGGGATAACAGACACATTTACAGAGAACCTGGAGCTGGAGATGAGCCAGCAGCACTCCTGAAACTCACCCCAGTTTATAGAAAGCACAAATGAAGAGCAAGCAGGTTTGTTAACTAGGAAGGAAGTCTCCGTGGAGGAGCAATCTCTGACTTTAGTTTTCCAGGATGAGGAAGCTATGGTTGGTACTTCTACACACATCTGCACTTAGACCAGAAAAAGGCATTGCCATTCCCCTGAGCCTGACCCAGGGAAGGCCTTGCTCTTTTTGTGGTGTAAGCCATCCCGGTTCTTGACATGGCCCTGCTTATGTCAACCGCAGACATTCATACAGGACTTCACCTACTCCCCATGTGACTCAATCAAGGGTTACTTGGAAGTGTCAGTGAAGGGTTATCTAGATAAGGTTGGCCCATGGGAATATCTGTGAGGGACTGTGCTATGTTAATCAGTGTAGGAAGGCCCACCCATATGGGTAACATTATTCCCTAGGTAGGTGATTCTAACTTATATTGAGAGAGGAAATGAGCTGAACACTACTAGCATTCATGCTTTATCTCATTGCCCCCTGCTCTTGACTGTGGATATGGCCTGCTGATTCAAATTTTTGTCTTGACTTCCCTGCAATGACGGACTATACCCTGGAACTGTGAGCTAAATTAATCCCTTCTTTCTTAAGTTGCCTTTGACAGGTATTATATCATAGCAACAGAAAACAAAACTAAGAGAGCCTCCAGGCCTGGTTTTTATGTGTGTGCTGGGGATCTGAAAATAAAGAAGGTGGTGTTGCCTCTTTGGATAGAACATTGTCTACAACTCTAGAGACACACATGCTGTTCAGGACGAATGCCACCATCTTATCAAAATAATAGCTGAGCCAGGCCAGCAAGGTGGCTTGGTGGTAAGGTCACTTGCTGCCAAGCCTGACCAGAGTTCAGCCTCTGAAAGTCACACAGCAGAAGGAGAGAACACACTTGCGTGTGCTCTCCTTTGACCTCACATGTGCTACAACATGTGTGTACCTCCGCACCCAAATGGATAAAATTTAAGAACAATGGAATGGAAAGACAGAAGGATGTTGAAGAGTACCTCATCTACCTAGATTTAGACATGGGTTGCATTGACATACTGCAGGGCTTTAAGGAAAATGGCAGCGCTAATTGAGCCCAACTCTCATGCCGAGTCTTACAGAAGAACATATCTGCAGAGACAGACTCTTTCCATTATTACTCATAGTCTATGTTCCATTCATACCTAGAAGTAGGGGACTTTGCAGCCTTGGATGTAGACACAGGATACTGGGAATTAGCCAGACTGTCTGCGATGATGTGCCACATGGATTCCTGGGGCCTGAGGTAGCTATGCAAGAAGATACTGGAGAGCATGTGAGCTTCCATTCAAATGATGCAGCCAGTGAGTGGGAGAGCAACAGCACTGGACTGGTCTTGGTAAGTGGGGCACAAGTATAGGCTTTGTTTAAGTGAATGACGTCAGCTCTCCCAGCCATCTTAGTGTGCACACTCAGAACACAATGGGACATGTGTGTGACTATCCGTTGATGACAGAACAGTGGTACTGGGTTTAGTAAGCACCAAACCCAGTGCTTCTTAGAGATACTGTCTCAGGCACTCCTCAACATATTATATCTCTCAGCATTGAGATGAGTGAATTAGGTCTCAGAGAAGTAAAGAAATGCTGGCTGGCCACCGACTGGGAAAACAGGAGAGCAACAATGTGAAGCTAGGCTTTCAGGATAGACAGCTTTGCCTGGGAGTTGTGGCATGTCTCTGCTCTGCCCACCTCCCCCCACCTGCTGCAAACTGTCCATTGAGAGAGGAAAATCCCAGTAGAAGAAACACCGGGTACCTCATACCTCACCTGAAACAGGGTTGAACCAGCTTTCATTTGATAATGAGGCCAAGAAACTGCAGGGGCCACATAAAACTGCTATTTCAAACCGGAAAGTCATAGGCTTTGGCAACAAATCACCTGCCACTCAGATGACCTATTCAGCATCGATGGAGGCTTGGAGTTCTGTATGAAATAATTCATGCAGTTCAGGCTGAAAAGAAACAAACAACATTTGCAGGAGTCTGATTCCTAAGCTCCCCTGAGGGGTTTTGATTGGCAGCTCACTGCATTTCTCGGAGCACAGTCCACATCCCTGGGGTGTGCAGAACACTTGCATTAATGGAAACCACAAGAACATCTGACGAGCCGTTTATGGGGGTTTTCCCACAGCCGTTACCTAAGAATTTCTCCTCTGCAGAAATGTTGTCAGAATCCCATAGAATTACACAGAAATCTCCTTTTAATTCGACTTAGCAAGGAAGAAAATTTTGTTAGTGTTTTCTGTAAGATGTTGATGTCATATTCTAAAGATGATTCTCAGATAATTTGGAAAAGCATACAGGTAGACATTATAGTAGAGGAGCCAGCAGAAAGTAGTGAGAACATATATAGAACCAGAGAAGAGGCCTAAGATAGGCTGACCTGGTTTTAAGGTCTGACAAGAGCTGGGGAGAGAACCTTCTGTCTCAGGAGACCAGGTGGGAAGCAGGGGCCACATGCAAAGCACAGAGAGCCCAGGTTTAGGAGGCGTTACACAAATACTATCTCTCTTTTTTATGCACATTCCAAATACTTAGGAAACACTTCCTCTTAGGTTAGCACAGATAATAGCTACTAGGAAAAATGTGAAGAAAGCAAAATGACCTGTCATCTTTGTAACAAAGCATTATGGAGAGATTTGATTTGTTCCAAGGGAAAATATTTTTGTCAGGGGATGGGGGGAACAGGATCCCTGGTAGCACAGGCCTTAAATGCCTCATGTGGCTGAGGATGACTTTGAACTTTTGCTCCTTCTATCAGTACCTTCCAAGTGCTGAGATTACATGGATGTGTTAGCAGGTTTTTGTGCTGCTGGGATGAAATCCAAGCTTTGACCATGCTAGGCCACACTCTTACCAACTGAGCTGTAGCACCCACCTTCAAACTGAAGGTTCCTTGCAGAACACACTTGGGATATCATGTAACGTAGTCTAAACAAATAGAATATTCTAGTATGTACACCATTGTATTATTTTTAAGATAGTAATGTAAAACTGTTGAGATACACACAAAGTCTCCATTATATTTACAACTTATTTTATAGATTAGAAGTATGCCAATAGTTCCTTAACAGCTATCAGACATGACATGTATGTTAACTGTGGAATAATAACATCACAACGATATTAACTGAAAATAATAGCACTCATCACCAGTCTACTACTTGGCCTACACATTGTAACTGTTTTAACCATTGAATCTACCCAATAACCAAAGCTTATTACTACGTTTTACAGAGGGAGAAATAAGGCACAGAAAGGTCAATGGCATGTTCCAGAACCAAACTGGAACCATGAGCCCAATGGGAATTGGGAATAGGATAACTTATGTTGTTTTATACAACTGTAGTATATCTAAATTAAAAAATCCTAGGCTATTTAGTATCACATTGGTTCCTTGAGTTTCTCAGGCTGTGGTCCCATCCAGAATCTTCTCTCTGAAAGTTTGTATTTATACCCTGTTGCTGTCCTATCCCAGTGAAATATAACCACATGAAAAAAGAAAATGGAATCAAATATGGGTTACTCAACATGAATAGTGGGATATATAAGGTATAAATCTCTAAGCTTTAGGGGTTAAACAATTTGTAAGATTTATTTTTGTGGCCCTCATATTTGTAAGTGAAGTGTTTGTATGGGAAGATGAGGAAGCAGTTGGCACCATGCTGTCATGTTGCATGTGGTACCATGTCTGTCATGTCACATGTGGTATTATTATGTCTGTCATGTTGCATGTGGCACCATGTCTGTCATGTTGCATGTGGTACCATGTCTGTCATGTTACATGTGGTATTAGTATGTTTATCATGTTACATGTGGTACCATGCTGTCATGTTGCATGTGGTACCATGTCTGTTATGTTGCATGTGGTACCATGTCTGTCATGTTGCATGTGGCACCATGTCTGTCATGTCACATGTGGTATTATTATGTCTGTCATGTTGCATGTGGCACCATGCCTCTCATGTTGCATGTGGTACCATGTCTGTCATGTTGCATGTGGTTCTGAAGGTGTGTCTGTAGAAGGAGAAGTGAGCCCACCTCCAATGAATGAGGGACCTACAGGGGAGTATCATTGTTTTAATACTTCATTTTCTGAAGTATTCTTCTGGGTCAGTCTAGTTACATCTGTGCTATTTGGGAAATGATCCTTTATAGGTTCCAAGTATTTCTTCATGGTAACTGCCAGTCAGTGTCAGATATGGCTTGAACACACTGTAATTTCAATTAAGTGCCTACCACTTAAATATGCACATGAATAAATTGCATAGAAAAATTATGGATGGAGAGCAGGCTGATCTAACGATAATGAGTGTCAGACGGTGGTAAACACTGGTCATAGCAGATTTCCCTGTCATCTTCCTTCTAGTGAAAATATATATAGTCATATTTTCACTAAGGATGCTTAAAATAATAAACCACATGTCAGAAACCTGATTGAAATTGAAAGAGGGACAGAGGCAGCTTTTGTGGAGTTTTATCTTCCTATTCTTTAATGGGGCACTGAATTCCTTAGGTGGAGTGTGACTGTGGATTTGATCATCTGGGTCACAGGGGGTAATTAGGTAGCTTACTCTAGTCTGAATATTCGTGTCAGCCTTTAGGTGAGCCTTCACTAGCCTTGGACAAGTCTGCATATGAGATTGTGTCCCCAACTGAAATCTGAGGACACCACATCTGGCCCAGCCTACTTTTCATTCCGGATCTCCTTAAGCCTAAGTCAAGCATGAAACCATATCTGACACTATTCAGGATGAGTCTGGATCCTGCCTTAGCATGAGATGAACATCACCTGTCCTTGGCTGCATGCTTGACAAAGCAGGCTCAGAAGGGATAAACCTGGCTCAAGTCCTGTTTTGGTCCTGTGCCACCTAGGGACACTGAGTAAAAGAACAGGTTCTCAGAAGCATAGTTTCTGTACTTGAAACTAGAAAACTTCTTCCAGGGTGGATGGGAAGATAAAATTTAACAACTAATGGGAGTTCTTTTGAAATTAAAAACAAATTTGTTATTTATTTATGCAGGTGTGAGTGTGAGTGTGTGTGTGTGTGTGTGTGTGTGTGTGTGTAGGTTTGCACATGTGTGTGTGTGCAAGTGACCATGGAGGCCAGAAGTGGGCATCAGAACCCTGGAACTGAAATGACTGGTGGTAGCTGTAAGCCACCTAACATGGGTGCTGGGAACGCAATTCAGGTCCTCTGCAGGAACAGCAGTCATGCTTGACTGCTGAGCCATCATCTACTCAGTATCTTTGTTGCCAATTTTTAAAAAATCGCTTGTAGTAGCTGATACTCGTTAACCACTGATGATGTTTCTAGTACTAACAGGAAACTCGATTTTCTATCTTTCTTTTTTCTTTTTTTTCTGAGACAGGGTTTCTCTGTGTAGCCCTGGTTGTCCTGGAACTCACTCTGTAGACCAGGCTGGCTTCAAACTCAGAAATCCGCCTGCCTCTGCCTCCCAAATGCTGGGATTAAAGGCGTGTGCCACCACTGCCTGGCAGAAACTCAATTTTCAATGTGGCTACCAAGTATCTGGAATTGTGAAGGACAAGGTGACTGTAGCTCCACAGGGTGTCACTTTGTCTTACTCTCATCCTGTGGCTGAACAACTACTTACATACATGTGACATGTGTAAGTGGCTTCAAGAGGCCAAGAAAGCACCTCTGAATGATGGCTGATGATGACTGATGTCACCACATAGCATGCCGCTGTCTCTCAAGTCATGCCATCAGTTCTACATGAAAATGGAAAGCACCTTCTTCTAAGCCACCTCACATCTGAGTGGCATGGGAAATGTTTTAATCTTCCTACTAAGAGTCAAGCAAGAAACATGTATATGGAAGAAGTCATTTATTTTACAGCATATGTTTTACATGTATATGAATAATTCAAAGAATATTTCACGAGACCCTTCCATCTTTCTTAGAGACAGAAATACCTTTCTTTGCCTGTCATATCCTTACTTTCCTTAGGAAAGACAAAGTCTTTATTTCTTTTATGTGCATATCTATCTATATTTATAGCACTGACTTAAAAACTGCTGACGAAGGGGAGGGTGGCTTATTTGTTTCTGGATTCCTCTGCAGCACCTAAAATCCATCAAATCTAACAACAGGAAATAGAGTTCTCTCTTCACTCCTACTGTGTCAGCAGGGAATGTCACCTAGCTTTCTCGGGCTCCGTTTCTCACCTGGGCAATGGGGACAAATGTTCTGTTTTGTGAGCAGTGTTTTAAGCAGTCACTGAATTTAGATTTTCAAAGTCATTTTCACAGCTCAGGTGTGACAGTGAGAGTGCTCAGATGTTAGGTGCAGCTTTGTTCTGTTCTGTTCTGTTTTGTTCTTTTGGTCATGGCTCACATGTTCCCAGGAAGCTTCAGAGATTCCTAACACACAATGTAAGCCAACAGAGGTGACCAGATCTGGGCTACTGGTCTCCTGCCATCCAAATATTTCTGTGGTGACAGTGACCACTAACATATCACTTCTATAGTATTCTTCAGGAAAGGGCCTTCTGCATGGAGCAAGTGATTTGAACGTTCTCACAATGACACTGGCTCTGTGCCCTCCATCTCTTTCTGTCTGTCTGTCTGCCTGCCTGCCTGCCTGCCTGCCTGCCTGTCTGTCTGTCTGTCTTTTTTTCCTGTGCTTGGAAGAGAACTGAGGCCTCAGACCTGCTAGGCAAGCTCTCCACTTCTCAACTACCTCCCTGCCTAAGTCTTTTTAGCCCGTCTCTTTCTCTGAATCTGGTCTCACTCTGTAGCCCTGGCTAGCCTAGAACTCACTATTTTCCCAGGCTGTCCTCATACTCATGGGGATCCACCTGCCTCTGCCTCTTGAATGCTGTCATTCACTAACCAAATTATCATACTACTTTTATCCTTGGATCATGCCTTGCATCTTTAAAACTCTCCACTGAATAGGCACAACATGGGAACTCATAAAGGAGACATTACCATGGAGATGGCTAGACTTACACACTGGTTTTAGACACAGACTCTCTAGCACAGTTTCAATGGCCAAAAAAAAAAAAAAAAAGGAAAAATGTTTGAATTTTCAAATTATCTCTGTGTGTGATGCCATCTCTATATCCTTGATCCAAGATGATTTAAAGTTCCATTCTTTGGGCTAAGGTCGCCCCATTGAGTCCTGGGAGCCTCTCACATCCCAGGTCTCTGTGACTTTCTAGAAGTTCCTCCACCCCAGAGGGTCCATTCTTTCTCCTGGCCATCTGGGCTTCTCTCCTGTCTCCCCCAAACTTGTTCCTACCCCCTTTCCCTTCTCACTCCCCTCTCCCATACAGGTCCCTCCTTCCCTCTGCCTCCTGTAATTATTTTGTTCTGCCTTCTAAGTGGGATTGAAGCATCTTCACTTGGGCCTTCCTTCTTTTTTTAACTTCTTAGGGTCTGTGGCTTATATCATGGGTATTCTGTACCTTTTGGCTAATATCCACTTATTAGTGAGTACATACCATGAAAGTCCTTTTGGGTCTAGGTTACCTCACTCAGGATGATATTTTCTAGTTCCATCCATTTGACTGCAAAATTCATACTGCCCTCATTTTTAATAGCTGAATAATATTCCTTTATGTAAATGAGCCACATTTTAACCTACAGAGACCACCTTCAGTAGTTAGGCAAGGCCTTCAGTGGAGGGGTGGCGACACCAACCCACTTTCAAAAATTTTTGACCCCAAATTGTTCCTGTATAAAGAAAATGCAAAAGGTAGAGCAGAGACCGAAGGAAAGGCCATCCAGGGACTGGCCCAACTTGGGATCCATCCCATGTGTTGGCACCAAACCCTGACACCCTTACTGTCGCTATGCACTTGCAGACAGGATCCTAGTATGGCTGTTCTCTGAGAGGCTCTATGAGCAGCTGACTCACACTGATTTAGATACTTACACTTAACCATTGGACTGAAGTTGGGGACTCTTGTAGTAGTTGAATAAGGGGAAGGATTGAAGAAGCTGAAGGGGAGGGAAACCCTATAGGAAGATCATAGGAAGGTCAACTAATCTAAACCTGTGGGAGCTCCCAGAGACTGAGCCACCAACCAAAAAGCATATATGGCTGGCCCATGGTCCCTGGCACATAGGTAGCAGAGCCTTGTCTGGCCTCAATGGGAGAGGATGCACCTAATCCTGTAGAGACTTAATGCTCCAGGGAAAGGGGATGTCCTGGGGGGCACCCTTTCATAGGAGAGGGGGAGGGGTGAAGGGGTGAAGAACTCTGGGAGGGGGACCAGGAAGGGGACAACATTTGGGATGTAAATAAATAAAAAAATTTAACTCATGTTGATACATATTAGCCCATGTGACCTAGCTAACATCAACATATTTGGAAATATGATATCAGGTGTGAGGAACATGATGATGAGCTAGCTGCCATTCTCATTTTGTGGAGAATGTGTCAGAAGGACACTGATCGTCTGCAGTGATAACCATTCAGTTCTAGATTTTCTTTTAAAAAGAATTAAGTGTGGGGCTGGAGAGATGGCTCAGCGCTTAAGAGCACTGATTGCTCTTCCAGAGGTCCTGAGTTCAATTCCCAGCAACCATATGGTAGCTCACCACCCTCTGTAACGGGATCTGATGCCCTCTTCCGGTGTACCTGAAGGCAGCAACAGTGTACTCACATACATAAAATAAAATTAAAAAAAAAAAAGAATTAAGTGCTTGTGAAATTTTTGTAAAATAAAACATTGGTTTCTATAAACCATCCCTAAATATCTTTCTTATTATATGAGCTAAATTGCTTTTAAAAATCAATTATGAATATGTTGAAACATAGTCTGAGAATCCCTGCCAGAATAACCAAGAAGGTGGAGGGGAGGAAAAAGCAGAACAGAGGAGTCCATTGGCTACTGTTTACAAAGGACAAGGTCTGTGTATTAAGGCCTCCAAGACTTCCCCAAGAAAAATAAGCAAGTAAATAGAATTAATACATGAATTCAGCAAAGTTGTAGGATGTAAAACTAACATATACATGCTAGTGCAGATGCAAGACTCCAGTAGTGAATTAACTAGAATAGAAACCAAGAAAATTACCTCCTAATAGCTACAGAAATTCAACCAACCAACCAACCAACCAACCAACCAACCAACCAACCAACCAACTAACCAACCAACCAACCAACCAAACACACAACCAACCAACCAACCAACCAACCAACCAACCAACCAAACAAACAACCAACCAACCAACCAACCAACCAACCAGTCTAGGAGTGAATTCAACTGGAGGCATAAGGGCTCTAAAGATTATAAAACATTAATGAGAGATACGAAAAATGATACAAAAAGTAGAAAGTTATACCATTTTCATGGATTGTAGGAATCATTACTATTAAGGAGCTATACTGCCCATAGCAAGTTTTTTGTTTTTTGTTTTTTGTTTTTTTTTTAATGAGCAAAGGTTTCACTATGCAGTCCTGGCAGGCCTGGAACTCACTGTGTAGAGCAAGCAAGCTGGCTACCATCAAAAAGACTAAAGCTAAGAAATGATGAAGGGCTGCCATTGGTGAGAATGCAAATGAATGCAGCTGCTGACTCTCCAAGAAGTTAAAGATAAGAGAAATGCAGTCAGTGTGTACTCCATGTGCTCTGCAGCTTGGGCCACCACAGCACAAATGGGAACAAAGTAAGAGAAAAAGAAAATGTGGTGAATATCCATATGGAATGCTACTCGGCCATACGAATCAAGTCCAGTCACTTGTGGCCACATGGTTGGAGCTGGAGATCATTATTTCAAGTAGCCAGGCACAGAAAGACAACTGATGTGAGTCAGTTCTGTGTGGAATCTGAAGAAAACGCTCAGTCACAGATGCTGACCAGAGGCTGGGCTGGAGGACAGAGGGTATCTTAGTGACGTGGCTTTTGCCAGATAAGACACCATGACAAAGGAAGCTTACAGGAGAAAGAGTTTGTTGGGGATTACAATTTCAGGGAGTGACTACATCATCATCATGGCCAAGATTTTGGCTACAGGCAAGAGCAGCTGAGAGTATATATCTTGATCAGCAAATAGGAAACACAGAGAAAGCTAACTGGGCATAGTGTGAGCTGATACCTCGAAGCCTATCCCCAATGACTCACTTTCTCCAACAAGATCATACCTCCTAATCCTTTCCAAACAGTTTCTTCAACTGGGGACCAATTGTTCGAACACGTGAGCTCATGGGAGTCTACTCTCATTTGATCTACCATAGCAGGGGAAGGTTCCTTAACACGCACTGAATTAAAACTGGACAGGAGCACAAGGTTTTGGTTATGCTCTTCTCAGTAGCTAACAAGAATGTACTGTGCATTCAAAAGTTAGAATAATGGATCCAGGAGGTTTTCATCACAAGGAGATGATAACGTGTAACTGACTGAATTGTTGTGTGCGTGTATCACAACCACGCATGGTGCCCACCCATATGTGTAATATTCATCATTTTGTGTGTCAGTTTAAAATAAGAGTTAACAGGGCTGGTGAGATGGCTTAGTGGGTAAAGACACCCTCTGCCAAGCCTGATGATCTGAGTTCCATCCTCGGGTCCCACATAGTAGAAGGAGAGAACTGACTTCTACATTTCTGCTCTTCCCTCGCTATTCTCTCCATGTGCTTGGTGTACCCCCACATAAGACACAGTGGAAAACAACAAAATAAGGCCAATATGTTTGTCCCTTACCTAATTTTCAAAATAGAGTATGGAAGCTTGTATCTTAGCTTAGTAACAAAACAAACAGACAACAGTGCCCACCCCTACCTTCCCACCTTCCCACCCCGACTCCCACTACACCGGCAGAATGCAATGAGACTCTGTTGTCTCATTTGAGCAGTCCAGCATAGCTCTAGGGGGAAGACATGTAAGAACCATTATCCAGGCCAACAACTAAAGCTGGCAAGAAGTTGAGACTTACAGTGCGACTCTTGTGTAGTTCTTGAGGACCCTAGGGAAACATTCATAAAGGTACAGCATCAGAAAGATGTCTGGGTAGGTGCTCAGCAAGACAGGTGGGAAGAAAGTTAAAGGGCTTTGGTCTCATCAGGAAAAGAACAAGCTACACGTATGCGTGTTGGCTACCTCCCTGGCCATGCCCCCTCTTATCCACCCATCCACCCCGCTGTCTCCTAAGTGCCCAGCAGAAGCCGATGGTGCACACTGCCAGGGTTGGTTTCTTTCATCATGTGGCACAGGCTGTTCATCTGCTTCTGCCTCCTTAGTACGAGGTGCACACCACCAGATCTTGATCTATCAGTTCTTCCCAGCAAATCCTTCTGGAAAGCAGCCACAAGACGGTAGTAATGATGTTAGACACAGCTTCGCCGGTCTCAGCTTTGTGCTATGGAACTGACCTTCCCTGACGTTCAGAGAAAGGAGGACATTCCTTACTTAAATAGAAAAGAAATATGTGGCTATGCCCTTCATGATGCCCAGAAGACAGGAAAAATGCCACAATCTACAAGCCACCAGACAGAGCACTTTTAGCACAGTTGACTAACCTGTCTGAAGATGGTGGTGAAACCTTTGTGATAAATAATAAAACTTCACTCAGACACTGTTTCCTGTCTGCTAGTGATGCTCCTATATTCTCAGGTCAATAATACAATTTACATTAAGATTTCCCGACGGCCTGGGATTCTATTAAAATGCCACAGGATTAGATCATGAAAAAAAAATCAACAACAAATAGCCAACTGGGAGAAAAGCACGACATTTAAATAAAACGCCACCAATTTCCCATGAGCTCTAGTAACAGCTTTGCTATTTTATCATATTTTCACAGTTGCTCTGACAGAAAAGTGAGGCCGGGGCAGGACCCCTACTTCAGAACTCAGGGTCACGGGAGGTTGCTGACTAGCTCCTGGAGGACGATTACATCATCATCTTGCTGTTCTCATACAAATCTCACTCTCATCCTGAAATGAGACCAATTGCAGCAGACGGAGCCCACAGTTACAGGTAATCCACAGAAGAAATCATTATCCTGGGGGAGGAAGACCAGGCCAGAGTGGCTAAATCCTTGAGGGCATGGAGACGTTATCGGAGAGCTCCGCTCTTCAGGCTTTTACTCTCCTAGACTCTAAGGTTTGTTTTACCCAACCACTTCATTCCTAGAAGCCGTTACAACACTTCCTGTTTCGGACGAATGTCCAGTTTCACAGCGTGCCCGGACTTGATGTACCTGGCAGATCTGTGGGTCTCACGGAATTCCTCTAAGTGGGTGCCATATAGCTACAGATTTATAGCTTCTCTCCAGCAAATAAAAAGCTCCAAAGGTACTGTCCAGGAGTAGTCTGCATTTTAATGTTTCTGGAACAGCTCCTTTAAGGAGTTGTCTTGGTGTTGACTTCTCAGAAGTCAGAGTGCCCATCAAGTTACTTACAAAAATCATCCTCTAGTGAACTTCCATTTGGCTCTTTCTAGCAATTTATCCTTATTTGAAATGCTTTCTTCAGAGGAGCTCTCTGGTGATAAGTTGACAGAGGCCTCAAGACTAAATACACACAAGAAGGGAAATATATCCATGTTCCCATCCTTGCTGGGGAGTTTTCAAAGGCCTGAAGAGAGAAGATCCAGGAGCCTGAGAAAAATACATCCTCCCTGGAAGGCCAATAGGCAGGAAGGCCTTGGCTCCCTCTTTGTGGGGAAACAGCAATGGAGCCCTGAAGTCCCAACTCTTCCCTTCTCCTTCAATAACTCATTTTTCTTTTAAATTCAATTTTATTTTGCAAAGTTAAGGATCTGACCTTGGCCCCATGATCTCTGAGCCACACCCCTATCCCCACTATTTCAGTTCCATTTTTTAATCCAAATAAAGTTATTTAGCATTATGATATCAAGTAATAAAATTTGGTAAAACGTCCCCCACTGTGTCTCACCAGCAGACTGCAAACAGAAAAAAGAGGGAATTAAACAAAGCAGTGACATTATAAACTCAGAAACAAAGGTTCACGGATCACAAGGCGTCTGTATGGAAGCTGCCCGCCTTCTTGTCTGAGAACCTTTATGAGCTCATTTGAATAGTGCAAAACAAGTATGCAGTCTGTTAGACACTGAGGATTTATAAAGCTAGGGGATTAAGTCCTTAACCTTTACTCAAAGAAGGATTAGTTAGGATAACTTTTAAATTTTACTTTGGGAAGAAAGCTTCAAAATTAAATAGTGCACAATGGCCCACACTAAAGGAATTCCTCTCAGGTTCAAGGAGAGCCCATTTCTGTCAGTTAGTCATGACAGTTGGATTCAAAGCCACATATATTATTTCATTCTTGAATTCGTTATGGAGAAGATCTAGTGTGCACAGTCTGTATATTTAATTGCATCATAATATATTCATAATCTATTCAAATGAGGAAATACAAACAACACATCTGAATAGAGTTCTCACTTTGGGAGGCACAGATAAATTAGTAAATTAATGTAGAGGTTGATTAGTAAAAGACACCCTATCGACCTAAATGACTTTACCTGCTGAGCAGTGTGTGTGTACACAGTGACGAATTACAGACTGAGCAAACCTGATTGTTTACTCTCTCTTCCTCTTAAGGTATTGCAAAAGGCCTTTCTAGACAGTATAGTAATTTGCAGGCACAGACGAAGGCCCATGCTAATCTAGGCAGATGATTGAGGGAGAACATGCAGGTTCTGCTACATGCAAAGAATGCAAATTTTGCTCAGTGTTTGTAGCATGAAGAGAATCATGAATTTAGGAGCAAAGTGATGCTCTCCCTTCCCCCCCCCCCCCAGCCTTCCTATTGGTTTAGCAACTCTTTTAGAATTGCTTAGGGGATATTTGATTGGCAGAAGGAGAGCGTGATTTTAGGTAATTGTGTCTGAGAGTGTGCTCTGCAGATCTCCATTGCCTTTTTAGTGCATCTTTGAAGTCTGTCTTATTTCTGTGGCAACACAAGATGTCAGTTGCTCTATACTGCATTGTGATTGGCTGATGACATAAGGTGGGGCATTACTAAGCAAAGGACACCAACAGTGCTCGAATTACTTACTTATGCACCCCAAATAAAAAGTTAATCTCATTTAATTATCACTGATTAAACAATTCTACCATCTTCCCAGCACATGTCTCTCCCAGCATTATGTAGGATCTAGTGGAAGTCTCTATCCACAAAGCAGTTCTGTGTGCTGGAGTCAGATGGTGGCCCATGGAAGGGACTATTATAGACCTTTGAGCAGTAAGCAGCCTTTGAAATGAGACTCTTGGTGGCTGTAATCAATGTGGTTTGATTATTAAGTATTACATGATGAAATGTATCAGTAGATTTGGGGCAATTTGCTATTTTCCAAAAGCCAAACACATGACACTTCTGTCCTAAGTATGTAAACCACTCCAAAGAAACCGGCATGATTTAATGTGGATGCATCGATAGCTCACTGATACATATGGTTCCAAATGCCACTTGAAAATTAATCTATAAGGCCACCTGTCAGGCTGGGGTGTAGAATCAGGGGGTACCCTGATCTCATGAGACGGTTCCTCTTCCTAGGGTCATGCTTGCATTCCCTGCTGAACTTGGAGACAACAGCCCCTTCTAGTTACTCACGCAACTGGGATTCGCCAAGGCTCCAGAGTGTGAGTATCTTCACTTCCTTATGCTCATTTGAAAATGTCAAATAAAAATGGAAACATGAAAAAAAAATAGAAAAATGCCTCTTGTTTCAGGAAATGTTGTTATTACTAATATTAATATTGGTTATAGCTCTCATGAATAGTTATTTTGTTACTGAATCAGGTACCTATTGTAATTTTTTTTTTTTTTGAGATAGGGTTTCTCTGTGTAGCCCTGGCTGTCCTGGAACTCACTTTATAGACTAGGTGGCCTTGAACTCAGAAACCCGCCTGCCTCTGCCTCCCAAGTGCTGGGATCAAAGGCGTGCGCCACCACTGCCCAGCTGTAATTTTTAAGTAACCAAGTATATTAAAGTTTCTCAATCTCACCTTTTAATAATATGAATAATAACAGAGTGATAAGCCAGAGCTCTTTGGTATCATCAACGATTTTAAAGAATATAAAAGTTTTCGGAAGCCAAAAGTAACAGCCACTAACCTCAAAATATTAAATCTTAGATTACATTCATGCCACACGGCTTTTGCTTTGCTGTGTGTTACACTGTGAATTGGCTACATGGATGTAGTCACCCACATGCTATGGTTTGGTGCAGGAAAGGGCACCTGCAGTGTGTTCTCAGCAGCTCTCAAGGGCAGAACCCATTGCCATTTAACATGAGCACCAAGTTACACAACAGCCCTCATGAACTTAGTCCTCTTGTCTAACTGAAATTTCACGCCATCCCTGTTACTTTTGAAACTTGTGTTCCATATGAGCGAGCGGCTCCATGGAGATGGTTTGGGATTATAGTCCCAGCAGACTATGCGGCCTTGGCTAGGCTGCTTAGCCACCCTTAGCCCCAGCTCCTGAGTACAGAATGAGAAAGCTAATAAAGTAATAACAGCGACACTACCCACATAGGGTTGTGAGGATTAAGTGGGGTAACCCCCTGAAGACACTAATCATCTGTACCAAATGGATGGTTTTGTGGCCATGCTTTGAGAACACCCTTCCTGCAAGTCACGGTAACAAGCTTTGAAGCTTTCGGATGCCTATGTGAGTGTTTTGGAAAACATGGCCCCAAATTTTCCCACAATTGTTTCATGGAATGTAGGAAACATCTTGATAGGGATTTTGTGTTGCTCCTTATAGAAAGCTAGGCAATAACTATTATTTCTTGTCTTTGGAAAACAGGCACATTCTAGCATTGGCCATATTTAGCCTTGTATTTGGGATTCTCCTTGCCTTGAGGCCTTTTGAACAAATAAAGCCACAGGAAAGAGGCTCTTCACTGGCACATCAACAAAATGGTTTATATTTCAGAGTAATTGAAAGAAATGTCCTGAACAACCAGTGAGCATTCTGATGCTAATCAAAGGGAGCAAGCACTAGAAACAGCTCAGGATGCCAGCAGGGTGGCTGGCCTTCACAGTGAACCTAAGAGCCAGGTACAACCGGCTCCATTTTATGGCTGGGGAAATCAAGTCTCTGTGAACTTTAATAATCCTAGAAAGATGGGGAGAAAAAAAATAACAGAAAAATGAAACCTTTTAAACTGAGAGGAAGAACAAATGATTGTGTTGTGCCTGTGTGTGTGCCTATGAATGTGTGTGTGTGTGTGTGTGTGTGTGTGTACTTCTGTGTGTACATACATATCTGTGACATGTATATGAACGTGTATATAGAGGTCAGAGGCTGACATCAGATGTTTTCCTTAGTCGTTATCCATTTTGTTTTTGGAGACAAGGTCTCTCACTGAACCAACAAGTTGTGGAAAGCAAAGCCTGGAAAATTCCAAAGCAACGGTAGGTCGGCACACTGAGAGGAAGTTGAGCTAGTCCCTTGCTGCTGTGCAGATGCAATGGCCACTTGGGTAGACAATGACTGTCCCTTCCAGTTAGGGCTTCCCTTTTCATAGCCCAGAAGAATGCCCCAGCAGGGGTGGAAGTCACCAAGATGGAAGGATCAGTATGAGCCCAACTTCATTACTTTTCTCTCATCCTTTTAAAGGGCAGTTTATGAAAATGCATTTGTTAGAGTGCTGAGTCATGAATGGCTTATTTTAGATGTATTTATTTTATTTTATGCACTTGAGTGTTTTGCCTACATGTATGTCTGTGCACAACATATGTACCTGATGCTTGTGGAGGTCAAAAGAGAGTGCCAAATCTCCTGGAACTGAAGTTATAGGTGATTGTGAAACACGATGTAGGAACTGGAATCTAAACCTGGACCCTCTGCAAGAGCAGCCAGTGCTTTTAACCATGAAGCCATCTCTCTAGCTCGTAGACTAAGTTATTTTTTTTTTATAATCCTGCAATTATTCACTATATCAAATTCAGAAACTTTATTACACATCTCTGGTTGATCATAACTCATAACTGAATAAAAAGCTAAAAACCCCTTTTCACAAAGCATGCAAGAGAGATTTAAATTCGCAGTTTAAATAATTTAATAGCAAATGTTTAATACATATCACATTCTTTTGTTCCATGTAAAATCTTATTGAAAAAAAATCAAACCTTTTTAGTTATAAAAGAGAGAAAAAGAGAGAAAATTCAAAAGCAAAATGGAATGAGTATGGGTAGATTCTCTGATATGGTAACTTTTTAGTATTCAGACAGTTGAGAGCCTTTAAAGATTAAACAAAATGCCATCTCTGGATTCTGGGGAGAAGCAGGCCAGTTATGATGAATGAGTGCCTCGGGGTTTTCTATTGTTTGGTTAAAACACCATGGCCAAAAGCAGTATGGGAGCAAAGGGTTTATTTCGTCTTACACTTCCAGGCAGCAGTCCACCCCTAAGGGAAGTCAGGACAGGAGCTCAAGGCAGAAACCTGGAGGTAGAGCTGAAGCTGGAGCTGCTTACTGGCTTGCTCTTCATGGCTTGCTCAGCCTGCTGTCTCCTAAGACCCAAGACCGCCAGTCTAAGGGTGGCATCACCCACAGTGTAGGTTGGCACTCCTGAATCAGACATTAATCAAGACAATGCCCCGCAGGGTTGCCTACAGGCTGATCCTCTAGGCACTTTCCTAACTAAAGACCCCTATTATCAAATGACAATAGCTTGTGGCAATGACATAAAAACAAACACAGTATGGAACAGTTTGAATTAAAAGCAAAACTGAGGAAAAGTCTCATGTAGGATTGTCTGGCCTTGATCTCTGTGTGCAGCCAAAGATCATCCTGAGTACCCCAGGCTTGATTTACTACACCCAGCAGAATTTCAAAATCTTTTTTTTTTTTTTTTTTTGAGACAGGGTCTCATTATATATTCCTGTCTGTCTTGGAACTCACTTTGTCAACAGGTTGGCCTCAGACTCACAGAGATCCCCCTGCTTCTGCCTCTGCCTCCCCAGTCTTAGGATTAAGGGCATATATATCACCACATCCAGCTGAGTTTTGACTTAAACTCACTTTTCACTGTCCTAATCATAATTTTTTAATAACTAAAAATAACCTACATCACTGTGTTTTTATATAGTAGGCTGCTTTAAAGAAAAGTTCTTAGAATCAGAAAGATTGCTCAGAGAGCAAATGCTCTGATCACGCGATCACACCAGCCTGTCAGCTGACTTCAGTCCTTCAAACCCACATGCAAGTGGAAGGAGAGACCCCAAAGAGTTGTCCTCTGACTTCCACACATGTGGCATACTCATCCCCCATACACATGCACACACAGCAAACAATAAGAAGAGGAGAGAGGGCTTGGGGGCTGAAAGATGTCATGATCTAGGGAATTTGGTTACGATGTCCGAAAATCAAGGTAAAAATTGCAGAATCATTCACACTGGATGCACCATAGCTAGACTTCCAGAGAATGGAGAGTTGGCATTAAAAATGAAAAGCAAAACAAACGAACAAATAAAACAAAAAACAACAACAAAACCTAACATTCTAATGTGGGTCACAAAGATGGCTGGTTGCCCTTAAGGGAAGAAATTTGAGAAGCGACACATACTTTGAGCCAAACCAACCACCAGTGTCATCTGCTTTGGGTATCTATGGCAGTCCATAGCTCACATAGCAACTGTTAGCCAGTGACAGGACTTCAGGTCTCTCACAAAGCAGCTCAATAGTCAGCTCACTTTATATATCCAAACATACAGCAAGGTTGCCTACGGAACATTTTCTAAGTTACATCCTTTTTTTCCTTTGAGACAGGGTCTCACTGTGCAGTCCCTGATAGCCTGAAACTTACTATGTACCTCAGCCTGGCCTAATCTCACAGGGAACCTCTGCCTTTGCTTCAGAGATGCTGAGATTAGGGCGTGGGGCACAACACCCCACAAATGTCATGGTTTTATGATGCTTAATCATTCTTTTGTGGCGTTAAATATGTTTTTATTAATATATATTAATTATTCATAATAATGGGCTCTATGTGACTTTTCATAATGTACATATGCATTTTGACTACATCCCCCCACTTCTCTTCTGCTAGTTCTCTTCTTCCCAACCAGCCCCCACTTCTGTTTTTCATTTTTTTCATTTTTTTTCCTGGTGATTTAATTCGTTTAACCAGGGTCGCTTCCAGGAGCACGGATGAGGGGCTAGTTACAGAAACATGGACGCCTTCCCAGTGGCTACAGCACTGAAGAAAATGTCTTCAACCCTCAGCAAGCCTTCTGAACCTCATCAGGGAAGTGTGGGGGCCTCAGGAGCTCCCCCTCAACTTCATGACTTCTGTGGGATTGTTCGCTTACAAATGTGTTTCTGTGAAAGTGTGAATCTGACTGGAGTTCCCGGGATTGTATCCTGTTTCCAGACAGCACATTTTGCTGCTACTACGAAATATATAACGAGCCGCTTGGTGCCAGCTCTATATTTACTGATTTAGTCAGCTTGAATGACTATATTAGTCTTTAACAATGAAATTTAATTCGTATCAGGTGACCAAGGAGCTTCATCTGGGATCTGTTAGGACTCCATGTTTATGAGTTTATTTCGACAGGGAAAGGAAAAGACATGTTAACCACAGCTCTGATTCAGAATTCAGCCTCTCTGTGGCCACTTGGATCTGGTCCATTGACCAATTACGATGCATTTCCCTCCCACATCTTGCTGTCCCAGTTTGAAATAAGTACAATGTGTTTTCTTTTCTTTCTTTCTTTCTTTTTTTTTTTTTTTGTCAGCCCACCTATTAAATCTGCCTGGGCGGTGCCCAGGCATTTTGGTCTGTCTTTTGCACACTGAACATGCACATTTCCCCTCAAACACTGTGTCTTCTAGTTCCATGTAGAACATCTGATTGTTGGTAGTTAAGTCACTGACTGGCTTCTCCCAGCCCTGGGAGGACACTACACATTCACACGACTCATCTGCATGCTCTGGCCACAGCACTTCTGGATTTGGAAGGTTGTGTTTACTGTGAGTCATGAAAGTGTCACTCAGTCTACGGGTGCCAGTGGTGGCGACGGTGCTGGAGTTTTTTCCAGAAATCTCTTCACTTTTCTTGTCCAACGTGAAGGGCTGATGCATTTGTCCTGGAGCAAGACAAAGACCCTGCATTCCCTGAAGCATTTCTGTCACCTCCTGTGACATTTCCACTATGATTTCTTTATTCATAGACTGACTGAACAGATATTTTAGAAAGAAAAAACTTTTTTGTTTTTGTTTTGTTGTTTTGTTTTGTTTGTGACAGGGTTTCTCTGTGTAACCTTGGCTGTCCTCGAACTCACTCTATAGACTAGGCTGGCCTCGAACTCAGAGATCTCTGCCTCCTAAGTGCTGGGATCAAAGGGATGCACCACCACACTCATGCAGGCTTCATACTCATTTATTAAAAATTTATTTATTTATTTATTTATTTATTTATTTATTTATTTATTTATTTATGTGTGTGTGTTGTGGGGGTGGGGCATGCTTTAGTGCCAGAGTGTGTGTTTAAGAAAGGGGGGCAATGGAAGTTGGTTCTTTCCTTCCATCATGTGGATTCTGGGAGTTGCTCAGGTTATCAGGCTTGTCCTCAGCGGCCTTTGCCTGCTGAGTTACCTTGCCAGCCCCAAGATAAACATTTTATAAGCTACAGGACATGTTTTAGAAAGATGATATGTGTCAACTTACACACATACAAAAAATTAAAAGTCAAAGATGAGGTTTACACTCAGCATCCTCCATTGTTCCTCATGTTTAAAATATAAAAGCATCACTGGGCTTTTCAGAGGAGTACAAACACAAGCCAGACACAGTCCCACCTCATTTCTCACTATTAATATGACTTAAAATACAGTGTTTTTATATACATGTGGTGGAGAAACAGGCATAATAACCACAAACTCAGCGGACTGTTAACTGACAGCAGGGCCTTTGTATTATTCTTTTGAATTTTCAGGATGATAGATACTATAGTAAATGAAAGGAGTTTGAGTGTTTGCTTTGAAAACAAGTAACTCATCTATCTAAGGTCCTGAGGTGATGTCAGGGTCCCTCCAATTGTGGGGATGCCACCTGCATCCTTTTGCCTCTGTTCTGCTTCTGAAATCCCGCTGTGACTTTAGGTGGCTCTTGGCAAATGTGTAAATACAGAATGCTTACCTTTTCTTTTTCAGGGTATGTCTCTTCCAGTTAGGGCGCAAGCAGGGGACCTGTCGACCACTGAGTTTAGACCTCACCTCAGAGCCAGAAGCTTTGGTCTGGCCTGACCTCGTCACTGAACTCTGACCTAACTGACTCCTCTGGCTCTCAACCATGGGCAAGTTCAAACCTGGGCTTTCCTCCTCCCTTCCTCCTACTCAGCTCCTCCTCTCCTCCTTCCCTCCTCCTCTTCTTCCTCCTTCATGCCTCCAGTGGAGATGTTTAGGTGCAGTTAGCACTCAGTGCTGGTTGCTGCATGAATGCATGGGTAATTCTAGACTTAGATGCTATCTTCAGCTGGTTTCTTTGACTTGGTTTCTCCCGTGAAGGTGGCTGCGACCTTCCAGGGCCAAGTTAACCCAGAGTACAAAACGAGATTTGTGTGGCACTGTATGAAGTGGCTTTCTGCTCAGAGCTGTAATGAACAAACTATGTTTTCGTAATGACACATAGGCAGTACTTTCCAAAGGACAGCTGACTAAAACCAGGGCAGTTTCAGTGGTCAGCTGCATACTCAGCCTGCGTCATGAGCCCCATATTATGTATGTATGTTTCTAATGGTGTTAGGATAAAGGGGTAAAAGGCCACACAGAGATGAGGGTGCTCCTGCCTCCTGGGGACCTCTCAGGTTTGATAACTCTGTTTCTAATTGTCCGGCTCACACAATTATCATCAGTGAACACTGTTGCATGCTGCTGGATCATATACAAATATTCAGATTTTTGTTTTCCTCCCCATTCTGAAGGTTATCTCTCTGGTTGCTCTGAAAATTAACTGACAACCATTTCCCATGATGCTCTAAGGGCTGTCAAGCTGTCTGTCAAGCTGTCAGCTGACCAATCGTTCCCATGGTTCTTTTAGACTTCCGTATGATAAATTGAAAGGCCCCGTTATCTGTCTGTTGTGAAGGGGAGCTGTCTGGGCTTTGATAAGATATCACTTCTCCCAGGTGAGAGGTGGCTGACAGCATGCCCAAGCCAATCAACACCTCAGAGCCGAGCCCAGCCGGGGCGAGAAGCCAGGGCCACAGTTTACAGATGATGGCACTGGGTACTGTTTGCTAACTTTCCATTGTACGGAAGTTTCAGACTTGTCTTTCCCGTTACCAACAGTTATTTCTCCTTTTAGCTTTCAAATAACAACTGCTACTCTTCTCACCATGGAGAGAGAACCTTAAAGCTGAAAACGAAGTTTGTGTGTTTGGGTTCACGGCACACAGGCTGTCTACCTCCTGCCCACCAGACTCTGTTCCCTAAAGTCACAGGCATCCACCTTCCAGAACAAATATCCAGGAAAATATATTTTGATGTCTAATATAAAATACATTTAATTACTTGTGTCTGGATCGGCATCATCAATATGACCAGGCTTAGGTTTGGCATGTGTTAGTTTACACTTTAGTTTTGATTAGGAAATAAATGAAATTATGACACAGATTAAAATTTTACTTGTAAAGCCTTTTGCTTCTTATGTTGGATATATACAATGTGCATGTGGGCAAGTCAGAGGACAAGCTTGCGGAGTTGTATTTCTCCTTTAGCCTTTGTGTAAGTTGCAGGGATTGAACTTGAGTCATTGGGCTTGTATGACAAACACTTTAACTTGTAAGAAAAAAAAAAAGAAAAAGAAATCCTTGATGTTTTAACGGTTCTGAATTATACTAGTATAGTATAAGTTGAATTTCCATGTGTGATATACATAAAGGGGAGAGCAGACTCAGTAGACCCATCAGAGAAGGCTTTGAGGAGAAGATTAGCTGAGGGGCATCTACCTGGAAATGGATATATTTCTGTTATAAACTTGCATTTAGAATCACAACCTGTGGGCTTCTACATTTTGTGGAGAACAGGCCAAGCTCCCAAAGTGCCGACTCTGGGCAAGAATTCTTTTGCCCTTTGGGCTTGATCTCAAGCCTGTGATCCCTTCTCTCCCTCCTGCAACTCTGACATGTGCTGACTGGCTGTCAAGACAAAGACTAAATGTGCCCTTTGGCTATCACTCAGGGAGACAGTCTGTTGTTTCTTGTGTTCTTCAGCAGGATAAAAGTGTGCCAGCTGCTAACATCACTACCTTGTGTACAAACAGTTTTCTGCACACCGTCTCTTGTCATTAGTGCCAGCGCTGCTAACATCACTACCTTGTGTACAAACAGTTTTCTGCACACCGTCTCTTGTCATCAGTGCCAGCGATCTCACAGAGTGAGGGAAAATTCCTATGACAGACAACAATCAAGTGACTTTGTAATGTGGAGTCTGAAAAGGGAGACTGTGGCTTGTTTTCTGTTCACGATAATTAGCTATGCACGTAACACTCATCAAATAAGCAAGAATAGCCCAGAGCCCTCGGGAACTGAGAATCTGTCAGGCTGGAGGACAAGGACTCAAGAGAAAAGATAAAGTAGTGGTGAGATGACTCAGTTGGCAGAGATGCTTGGCACCACACTCAAGGGCCTGAGTTCGATCTCCACTACCCACATGATGGAAGTAGGAATTCGACTTTCACAGATTATCCTCTGACCTTCACATACTCACTGTGGCATGTGTGCTGTACCTGCTACAAATTAATCAATAAAAATGTAATGATATCTTTTAAAAAGAAAGAAAAGAACATGAACCTTGCTTGGTGCCAAGAGAGGCCCTGACTCCGAGTCACATTCACTGTAACCTTTTGCTTTGCAAATAGACTAATGTTTGATGCAATTATTTGCTTAAAGGCATAATTTTGGTTTCTATCCAGTGAGGGAAACTTCTTGAGGTTCCAAACACCAAACATTTACTATTGGCTTCTGGTATGTCAGAGCACCTAAGCAAGGGCAAATTCTCCATCGGCCTTAGAGAGCATCTAGGTTGACCACCACATCCCTTTCTACAAGGAAATTCTTTGTCACTTCCTGCCTTTTGGCTAAAATCAAGTGTAAGAAATACCTTATGTTTCACTGAAGTAGGTGGTGGCTTGGGAGGAAGGGATGGGAATATCCATGCAGGCTATTCAAAGGACTCTCAAAAAATTCCAGTTCATTTCTAGGAAAAAAAAGAATTAGTTTTATATTAGATTTTTCATAGGCTTTCTCTTTTGATAACTGAACTCATTAAATTTTATTAGCTCACTAGCCTAGGAAGACCAGTCAGGGAGCAAAAATGCTTCCCTTGGATCTGAGTTGGATCCCTAAAGCCCAGGTTTAAGAAGCCAGGCCTAGTGGTGTGCACTTGTAATCTGGGCTAGGGAGACAGACTCATGTATATACCTAGGACTTCCAATCCATGTAGCCTAGCCTAACCAGGGAGCTCCAGGCCAACTACAAACATGGTTCAAATAAGGTGACAGCTCCTGAGGTTGATGTTGGACTCCATACTCAGGTGCACACATGCATCCACACACATATGCATATATATACATCCATCCATCCATCCATCCATCCATCCATCCATACATACATAAGTATTTATTAGCTCACAGAGCAGCAAAATAACTGTTATAAGCTGTT
>JADRCD010210117.1:0-20429 GCA_019843815.1 Montemys delectorum | reverse complement strand
ACTATGTCCAATTTCCAGAGGAACTGCCAAACTGATTTCCAGAGTGGAAATCTAGCTTGCAATCCCACCAGCAATGAAGGAGTGTTCCTCTTTCTCCACAACCTCTCCAGCATCTGCTGTCACCTGAGTTTTTTATCCTAGCCATTCTGACTGGTGTGAGGTGGAATCTCAGAGTTGTTTTGATTTGCATTTCCCTGATGACTAAGGATGTTGAACATTTCTTTAGGTGCTTCTCAGCCATTTGGTGTTCATCGGTTGAGAATTCTTTGTTTAGCTCTGTACCCCATTTTTTAATAGGGTTATTTGGTTCTCTGGAGTCTAACTTCTTGAGTTCTTTGGATATTAGCCCTCTATCAGATATAGGATTGGTAAAGATCTTTTCTCAATTTGTCGGTTGCTGTTTTGTCCTATTGACAGTATCTTTTGCCTTACAGAAGCTTTGCAACTTTATGAGGTCCCATTTGTCAATTCTTGATCTTAGAGCATAAGCTATTGGTGTTCTGTTCAGGAAATTTTCCCCTGTGCCTATTTGCTCGAGGTTCTTCCCCACTTTCTTTTCTATTAGTTCAGCAGTATATTTCTAAGCCATACAGTAGTGGAGAGGGTCTGGGGCTTGTTTGTCAGTGACTCTGAAACATGGCTCCACATGGGTGATCTAGTTCTAGCAGGAACGATTCTTCCATGGGTCTTCTGAAAACTTCATTTCTGAGAGATACCTCTTATTGTCCATAGGCTGATGGCCCTTCCTGCCACCTCCTCTCTTTGAGAATTATGGGAACAGAACCTAGGCCTTGCACATGCTAATCATGTGATCTACCACTGAGGTGCACCCTCAGCTCCTAGATGCATATTTAAATATTCAACTTCATTATCACCTTTGCCCTTTGTGAATTCACTGTTAGCTCCGGCTCTGCCTCTTCCATTACCCAGCACACAGATGACATTCAGTTCACACTCTCCACGGAAGACAGGGCATCTAGCACACCCAACACAATGACAAACTAAGTCCTCCAAGCCTGGCCCTGCCTCCTGAGTTTTCAGTCTCTATGAAACAGAAGCTCTGAGAAGGCAGAGCCCACAAGTATACACACACACATACACACACACACACACACACACACACACACACATGACTCTCTGACTCTCCACTGCTTGCATCCCAAATAACATTCATGAGGAGCTCAAATTTTATCTTGATGTGTGGTGTGCATGGATGACTATGGGAATTAGCCATCTCTATGTTGTCTGAGCCCGGACCTCCTTAACTGACACTTCTTTCCCCAGGTTCTAAGGACTCTCCAAACTCTACGTTCTATTGGTGTGGTCCTTACTGGCTCCTCCTTTAGGTTCTTCATCTCTTTACTTCTCTCCCAAGCTCCAGCCCTTACATCCTTGGGTCATGGAGAACTTCATCTCTTAGCCCCACCCCCAGCCTTCCCTTCTTCCATAGTTTCCTGACCATATTCTTTCAGGATAAAAGCCTCATGAGATGTCTTTGTGTCCTCCCTGGACACATCCTCCTATCCAGTTTTGTTTTCCCTGCCTGTCTTGTTTACTCTGTGACTTCTAGGCATTGCTTAGGCCCAGACAAATACAGCTTGTACCACTAAGACAACCACAAAGGAATGCAGCAACAGCAGCAGGTAGAGAGTTGGAAACTCTGGCATGTGTCAGGCACTGCACAGAGTTATTCATATGCACTATTTTATTAACCTTTTCAAAACCGCTAGGAGGTAAGACCAATTATTAGCCTCGAGTTACAGTGATAAGAAACCGACGCTCAGAAGTGTCAAGGCATTTACCAAAGGTCACAGACCCGGTACCAAAACAGATGGAATTCATACATAATTCTATCAGACAGCCAAGCCACGCTCTTAACCTCTAGGCTGCCTTGCCTAAAGTGATTTCCCTCCTCCTCTGACAGCCCTCAACTCCACACAGCTCATGTCCAAGTTTGCATGTTACCAGTATTTTACTAACATCTTCTTCAGTGTACATGCTCCTTGTCCCTGGTCACACGGTAAGTCATGAGAGAACAGGAATTACGTGTCTGGGCCCTTCAGGTTCTCCCTCCTGAGTACAATGCCAACTGGGCCCATGAGGAGAGAGACATCCTCCATTATCCCTTAGTTTTCTTTTCTTTCTTTTTAAAAACTCTTCCTTTAGTGGATGAGTCTGTTCCCTTCTCTTCTTCCAGGACCACAGGGAGTTAAGGGATAAAGCCCAAAGAGGAACATCCTATGTCCAGGTCCCTAGTCTTATAACCAGGAAGATCATCTCTAATCCAACCCTTCCTGTGTTCCCTCAGGACACCACGAATAAAAATTCCAGACCAGCAATGGTTTTATGCACAAAATTAAAAACAAAACCAACAAAACAAAACAAAACAAAACAACAACAACAACAACAAAAGACAAAAAACCAAAACCCACCTACTGTATGGAAATGAGCTCCCCGGCAGTGGGTGTGGGGTATTTATGAAACACAGATGAGTTTTGTGTTTACATTTGCATCCTGATTCTACAATGTGTCTTATATAAACATTTTAGACCCCACAAAACCTGAAACTCCAAACACTTCTGGTCCCAAGCCTTTCAGATAAAGGATTCTGGTTCTTCTGTATTTGCATACACTCTGTCAAGGCGACAGGCCTGACAGCGTTTGCTGGACCAGCTTGGGAATTCTGAAGCTTTCATACATACATTCCATACACCCCACCCCCACCCCCCGAGGCCTTTGCATATTCCACAGGGAAGGTAAAGTTCCCCAAACTCTAGTTGCCAACTAGGAACCACTGCGGGACTGAATGACTTTCCCGAGAATAATAAATGCAGTTGATAATTACCCAGCCCAGTTTATACATGACTGAAGTGTGTCTGTTAACTCATCCATATAAAATTAACCACCATGGGACCACACAGATCATGCTGTACATGGAGAAATGTTAACGTGGGGCTTAGTCATCAGGAAGCTGGTGGACACTGGGTTAGTCATTGTCTTCCTCTAGATCTCGGTTTGTCCCGATATTCTGGAATATTAATTAAGACGATGTGTTGGTCTGAGTTTATGGCAGTCCTACGATTTTAGAATCCAAGAAACAAAGTCCTGGAAAGCTGGTAAAGGTGCCATACCTGGGTGAGAAGGAGGGCTTTGCTCATGTGCCCTGCTTCTTGCTGGTGCCTCCAGCCCCAAAGCTATGCCTTATTTAAGGCCTATACGTGTAGGCATGTATGCACTCCAGCTACATCTGTGCCACCCCACCCTTTCATGTTCCCAGAGAGAGAGCCAGCAGCCCACCCTTGTCCTGCAGGCCTTGCAAAGTCATCTCTACATCCCAGTCCCTCACCTTTCAAAGATGCCTATGCCCTCTGTGAGTTTTTCCTGTTAAATACCAACGGTTTCACAAGGCACCAGTCCTCAGCCCCCAGCCCCCAGGGTGGGAGGTGGGAGCGGCAGAAGACCTGCATCTGGAAACCATCACCGGCTCCCTGGCTGGGCTAGTAAACTAACCCCCACCTCATTTGTTAAAAGGGGAAGTGACAGTTGTACATTTTTTGTTATGTTTGTTTGGTTTTGTTTTGTTTCTTTTCCTTTTCGTCTCTTATAAAACTGCTTCAATTGAATTTGTGCTAATGAGGGAGGTTGGTGGGCAGACAGGCTTGCTCAGCCAAACCAGATGGTATTTCTGTGCCCTTCTCCAAAACATGCTCTGAGACCATGGTACGGCCGTGTGGGTAGAGATTCAGTAAACACACACCTTCTAAATGCAAGGCCCTGGAACGGTGGAGCTCACACACAGGAAAAGAATCACAGTGATTAGGCCAGTTCAAATATGAAGTGTTAGGTCAAGTCTGCCTCTGGACTATGGTGACAGTGTGTGGATATGCCCATGCTCTAACTGCAGAGCTGTTCCCACTTGCTCTAGCAACCAGTGCCTGCAAAGGAAATTGAAGTCTGAAGACTCAGGTCTAGGGGACTAGGGTTATACAGAATGTTACTACTGGGACCTATCTATTTCTTAACATCCCCTGCCAATCAATAATGGTTTTAAAATAAAATGTGAAGAGCAAACAGATGAAAGTCAAGTGCAGTAGGAATGGACTTGTATACATGCCCATGAGTTCTAATGCTATTTCATAAGGGGCTGGTGACCAGCTCGTTTATATCAACGAGATCATCACCATCCCTGCCATCCCTGTGATGCCACGAGCACTATTTTTAGGGCTTGGATTCATAAAATACTATGAATAAGACTTTTTCTTTTTTTTTTCCCTCCCACCCTCTCTCCCTCCCTCCCATTTTCTCAATTGCATAGAATACCTGTATCAGATTACTGCTCCCACGCTACCCAAGACCCTTGGAGAAGCTAGCTGGCACCACAGCCATGCAGTCTGGTTGCAGTCGGGCCCTGACCTAGGAAGAACAGAGCTTTGTGAAGCTCTCCCTCTTCCAAGCCACCAGGAGCGCCCTCCTGTCTCTCACTCCCATCCTGACTGGACATCCCAAGTGAGTTCTCTCTGTGCCAAAGCAACAAAAGCAGCACTTACAGGTTCTTCACGCCTGTGACGCCTCTGAACGCCTTCCTCGGGATGCCCTGGATCTGGTTTTCACTCAGATCACTAAACAAGAAGAGAAGAGGCAAAGCCGTTAGTGACCCAGAGCACATTCTCTGCATCTCATTATGATAACAAAACCCTTGGAGGCGGCCTGTGAAGCCCCCACCAGAAGGGCTGGAGGGGCTGTTTAGTCTCTGGCCCCTGGCTGTTACAAACCTACACATTGTTCTGCAAGTGAGGACTTCTGCAGAAATGGTTATCAGGTGCTGGGGTGGGGGTGGGAGCAGCTTGCTTCAGGGCAGGCACTGCGGGTGGTCTCACACCTCCAGGCCAGGAGCCAGGACTCCACACATTATTTGTTCCACACACTGCACCCCATTCAGTTTTGGCACCTCCCAGACAAGATTCTTACTCCCCTCCCCTCAAGCCATCCCTCCCAAACTAAGCTCCCATTTCTTGGGCAGGCCTTTGATGCTCAAGTTCTCTCCTCTTGGCATTTGGGGTTAGAACTGAGCCTGGTCACTGGGTTTTCTGATAGGGGCAGGGGGCCTCTCAGGCATTTCCACACACCTCATTCAAAACTGGGGGGGGGGTGTCCCACCCTTCATTCTGCTTGGAGGGACATTACACATTGGCTGCTTCGAAGTGGGTGTTGGAGTACCCTGTGTGGCTGGCTCCAACGTAAATCTTCTCCAAGGACTTAAGTACCCTCTAGAGTCTTGATTTCCTTGTCTGGGAACCACGAAGGCGGTTTGGTTTGTTCTCTGCTTTCCTTTTTATTCTGACCAAACACGTGCATTTGTTTTCACTCAGCCCTCAGGCCTGCTTGGATCTCAGTAAGGAATCACTCCATGAAAGACCCACCAGGGCCCCAGGCCCATGAGGCAGCTCCCCAAATGCTGCAAGCAGCAGGGCTATTTCGGTACAGCCACACACTGCAGGAGCGTTTTCAAAAAGGATGGTGGGAAGGGGATTCATGTGTAAAGATGAGGTTGCCTGTTGGCCAGCCTGCTATGTTTCCTTCAGATAGAAAAGGTGTATATATACACATACTCACATACACAAACATACACACCTGGTATTTTGAAAAGAAAAACCCCCTCAAAAAATGAAGGGAGAACATTCGACCACAGATATAACCAACCCCTGCTAACAATTGTACCCAGTGTATATAAATTTCAACGACATAACCTCTTAACATATGGCCTACTCTAAACCATTTTTTCCACACGCTATACTGAGAATATCCATCCATGTCTTTACCAAACACGTCAATGCCAACGTTTTGAATGGCTGCACTGTATTGTAGCTAGCTGTATGGTCCCTTGTATGGCTGTGCATTGTTTAGTGGGTGTTAGTATTGTTTAGTGGCTCAACTTCTGTCAGGTAAGGAAGTGCCAGGATTAGATGGGCTGGGTGAGCCAGCAGGTAAGGAGCTTGCTGACCGGACCCAACAACCTGAATTTAATTTCATCTCTGGAACCCACATGGTAGAAGAAGTAAACAGATTCCTACAAGTTGTCCTCTCCTCTGACCCTTCACATATGTGAGTGCACGCACATACACATCCGTGTGCACACACAAGATGTAAGAAGGATTCTTTTAAAACCAACACAGCAAGACACATTTCTCTGTCTACATCCTTCGGGTACTTCCCAGTATTCCTTTGGCACAAGGCCCTACCTACAGTGAGAACTTGCTGGTCACTGATGAAACCCATCCTTGACTTCTCCTATGGATAGATTTGTGATGGATGCTCTCATGTTGATTTTTGAGAGCACCTCCACAAAAGCTACAGACAACTTCAAACACGCATGGAAGGAGAGGGCAAACAGCCATGTTCCACTGAAACACTGGCGGTCTACAGGGACACCTTGCAAAATAGGAGGGGGAACCAGAAAGCAGAAGAGAGACATCATCCTTTTTATTTTTCCTCTCGTCTGTCACTCTCTGATAATCAAACACATGCTCTAAACAGCTGGCTGAACCTCAGGACAGTTGGGCCAGCCTCAGGCTACTTTTAGGCTCCAAACCAAGACTTATTATTAGGATAGGGCGCACCTATGAGTACCAGACACTTCTGGGCTTCCTAGAAGAGTGCTCCCCCACCTCAAATTCAGCTTCCCATTTCTACAACCGATGTAAGTACATTCTGGTGCATAATGAGCTCTGTTGCAGGCTCCCCCAGCCAGGCCTGATTCAATGAGCAGGGCTCCAGCCTAGAGTCGGGGCACTGAACAAAAGCCCACGATGACAGCAGAGGTCGAGCCGTGTCACCCAGGCCACTCAGCTGTTCTCCATCAGTCTCCACAGAGGGGGGCCTAGGTCCTGTCATCCGACTAATGCAATTTCCACCAGGCATCTGGGCGGCACTGGAGGCTCCTGCAGCCACAATGGGCCCAGTCTTTCCTGTCGAAGCCGGTCTCCAGACCACAAGCATCTGTCCAGCACCTTCTCAGCCTTTGCTGTTATCTCTCGCTGCTAGGGAGATGGGACCTGGCCACATGTCTTATAAATGACCGATGTGGGGGGAGGGGGAGGGAGTCAGGGGAAGGGGTTAAGAAATCAAATAAGAAGAAGGTTTAGAACTGACAGCTTTAACCACTGATGGAAGCTGGAGGCATCTATTTCTGAAAGGGCAGTAGCCCATTTTGAACAGGATTCATACCAAAACATATGGGGGAAGCACAGGAGCGAGTACAGTAGTGACAGAAGTTGGGCCTGAAGATAGGCTCATGGACCTTAAACAGAAAGAGACAGTGTGGTAAAGGAAGGCAGGTCTCATAGGCAGCCCATGGGTGAAACCCTGTTTGGGTGAAACAGCTGTTTTGGTTTTTCCGGCTACCACATCCTTCCTGTAAATGTATCAGCCTTGTCTCTACCTTAAAGAACCCAGTACAAGGCACAGCTTTCTATCCCGGCTCGGTGTCACTACAGCCCTTCCCCCAACCCCATCCCAATTCAGTAAAACACTAGATGGCAGGGAATTTATCCGTTCCCCGTGACAATCTGCTTGTAAATTTTATTAATTTTATTTTCCATTGAGCCTCCCTTCTCTAGCTAACAATACCACAGCCATGCATCTACGGTATTGTATATTGATTTCATAAATACCTCCAGTGGGCTGACAAACTGACAGATTTAATGGTGTTACTGATGGGGCGTGGAGGAGGGGTCAGGGCTGGGTGCTTCTTTTTTTCCCCCCCCAGTAACCATCCCTTTACAATTATCTCAGAGCCTTTGTGAGGCTTCCTAATAGTGTGTTTATCTCGGCATGATGTCTGAGCATGGAGCTATTGTTAAGTCTGAGCAACCATTTTGGCTGACAATTAAATAAAAATAACAAATTCTATCCATGATGCCACAGAGCCTAGTTCTGGTCAATTGCTTGTTTGGATTTTAGGATCTAACCCTTCACAAGAGAAAGATATACTCAGAAATGACCAGAAAGGTAAAAAACCTTAAACAGAAGGGAGGCACAAGTTAAAGAAAGGTTGAGCTATGCAAAGTGTGCAGGGCTTTTTTTTTTTGGAGGGGGTACCAGGAAGGAAGATGGCAGGTCGGGAAGGAGTTCTTGGTTGGGAAGTGGGCTATGGATCAGGATGCCTTTTTAAATAATTAGGTCTCTGAAAGCTAAGGAGAAGTGCATTAGCTAAAGTGCATTTTCCAGCTTCCGGAAAATGATTAACCATCTGATTATTCCATCCCAAAACACAGGACCAAAGAAGACTTATTAAGGAGACACTAAGTCAAATAGGAGTTGGCAAGAGGGGACATATCCCACAGCCAGCCAGCCAGCCCTCCCCCGGCCTTTTTAATTTACTAAAATGCTTTGGACACAGATTAACTTTCTTGGCAAATTTATTATTGTTTCATCTACCCTGAAACGGTAACCGCGGACACTTTGATAAATGGATTGAAAGGTTGTCTAGTTCCAGAGGAGCTTTTGAAATGCTTCTTGGGCTCTCCCCGCAATGTCAGGCATGCTTTGTTCTCAGGACAACAGTGAATGACAGTTGTTGCTCCCACCCCTACCCCTGCAGAGTGAAAATACTCCTGTGGGTACATGTGCTTGGGTACATCCATTCTAACTTGTCTAGATTAAATGGCAGTTCATGTGTGGGGATGGGGATTGGGGGTGGGTGTAGGGGAATATGCTCTGAGGTTTTAAACTTATAAAATGGGTGGAAACTTCCAGAAGCATTGTGAATGCTTGTTCCTAAAGTTGGTGGCACAATGTCTTCGTTGCATGATCGTTCAAGTTGCTTTTTCAAACGGGATTACTGGTCCACCAGCTTCCTCAGTAGTGGGGACAAATCGTGGACACTCGTAAAGTGCTTTGAACCCCTGGAGCACAGAGAACATTCTGCAAACTGTGCTTTTCCTTCCTGAGTTTCTCCCTCGTTTAGGTTTGGACTTAGGTAGCTAAAAATGTCCCCAGTTGTTACCCAAGGTACACGTACTTAAAACTGAGCATGGCATAAAACACACTAGTGTTATTAGTAGTCCCTTCATAAAATCTGAGGGGAAAACTAACACTCCCCTTGTCTAGCATCTACACAGGACTCTCCAAATTTGAGTCTGGATCATTAGAGATTGATTCAAAGAAAAGGTTGAGACTGGCCAGGGAAGCCGATTAGTGCCTCGCTCTACACTTCAGAGAAATTTCCTCCTGTAGCAAATGGGAACAAATACAGACAAACAGCCAGAAAACACACAGAAAGTAAGAGACACTGGAATATGCAGCCCTAAATGGGATGTTGCCATTAAATCCCTCCAACCAGGGCTCAGGGAACTCTGCAGAAGAGGAGGTGAAAAGAGTGTTTGAGTCAGAGGGGATGAGGAGGACACACAGGAAGCAAGGCCAACTAAACAGAGGACAGCGGGTACACATAAACTCAGACAGTAGCAGCATGCGATGGTCCTCCATGGGTCTGCACCATGGAGTCCTAGGGTTGAAAGGAGAAGTGGATACAGGCCCCATGCCTAACCCAGAAGCTATCTCCAGTTGATAACCACTTGCAAATAAAAAAAAGTTTTCTTCAAGGAAGTCTCACCGAGGAAACAAAGCACTCTTTAGGGTAGGCTGCAGGCAAGAAACGGCCAAACTCAACAGCATCTTTGGATTTGTCTCATAAGGTTGAATCAGGACAACTTTAAAAAAATCTTACAGATAGATCTTTGCATGTATATTATGGCTTCTGGTTTTGTGTTTTTATGGGATTCCTGTGCGTGGCAAACGTATGTGTTTCTGTCTAGGTGTCTCTTGTGTTTTTTCTTTGGCTCTTCTGTTTGTTCTTTTTCTGTTTGAGTTGTTTGTTTTGTTTTATCTTATTTATTTTATTAGTATTCCTTAAACTCCTGTTTGTTTTGTTAAGGAGAGACAGAAAGGGTATGGAGCAGGACTCTCTCTCTCTCTCTCTCTCTCTCTGTGTGTGTGTGTGTGTGTGTGTGTGTGTGTGTGTGTGTGTGTGGACTCTAAGGTTCCATAGCATATTAACATTGTCCTCTAGGACTCTAATATCAGAGAAAGCAAGCAGTAAGGCCGGGTTGGCGTGAATAAGGAAATGAAGGAAAACTTACTGAGGTCTCAGTCTTAATTAGGTCTTGGACCTGAGAGAGAAAGAACCCAAGAGCAAGAAAGCAAGCAAGCAAGCGTGATGCTTCAAACAAGGGGGCTGGCCTCTGTAGCCCTGCTCCAGACAATCCTTGGTTAGGGACCACCCAAGAGAATTCAAACTCCCAGGCACTGCCTGCCCTCCATTATGTAAGGATGAATGATTCCGGCAACTGAGGACAAATTACTGAAGAGTTCCCAGCTACGAGACTTATCGTTTAAGTCAAAAGCTGCTGGGAACAGAAGCCAGTACCAGAGGAGACAACCTAGACCCTAGCCGGCTGGACCCACAGATAAGACAGCTTCAAAGAGAATTCTCAATCAGGAAGTTGGTAGCAGATTGAAACATCACTCCCCAAACAGGAATTAAGAGCCCACACAGGAAGTAGTCAATGAAGTTTAAACTCCTTTGTCCAATGCCTCAATCTCTTTGCACGGGAGACTATTCAATGATATGTTTTCAGACAGCAGTGTTAAAAAAAAAAAAAATCCATCAGCTCTCGATTAGCCAAACTAAAGCCGAGCATGATATAAAAAGCGTTTATATTTGGACCTATTATTGAATTTGGGATCAGGGTGTTGGATTACTGCTTTGACTCTCTCTGGCCTGAATATATGTTAAAATTACTTTCACATTCTCTGCCTAGTAGGCAGGAATTTTCCCATTGGTGCGATGAACATATCAATCAAAACTTGTTTAGGGATATAAAGATTTCTGACAAACCAGCAACAAATCTTACAATTCTTGTATTCTCAACACTACTTATCTATAAAACTAACCCTTCGGCACCCCCACCCCAAACCCCCAACTCCAAATGTATGGTGTTCTGGGGACCCATCACTTTGCTGTAAGAATCAGAGGGAAAACATTGTTTTTTCTTACTTGATGCTATGTGGCAGGAGGGACGACTTGGAGGCAAAATTATTCCCTGGGGATTTTACTGTGTGGACTTCAGAGAAGATTTATCTTAATAGGTAAATCTCTTCTGCAGGCAATTTATCTTAATAAGCAAGATTATATATTTGCAGTTGGGTCACTGTCAAAATCAAATGAGCACCGAGCGTATGCCTCAGCTAAGAAGCCCGGCTCCCTCCGGCTGGGTATGTCTAGTCAGTGATCTCCTTTGTCAAAGGGAGATGGCAATAGTGTAATGGAATCATTCCCTGAAGAACTGCAGCCTATCTCAGGGACACAGAGAAAATCTCTGTCTCTGTCTCTGTCTCTGTCTCTCTCTCTCTCTCCTCTGTGTGTGTGTGTATGTGTGTGTGTGTGTGTGTGTGTGTGTGTGTGTGTTGGGGCAGGGGGATGACCCACAATCACTTCCCAGCCTTCCAGCTGTGTTTCTGGCTTTCACTGGAGGAGTCCAACTACCTTGATATTAAAAAGTGAATGCAAGGTACTAACAAGGCTGCTTGTATTCTGCCTTTCCTTACGCACTTGCCGGAAACTTCCATCATCATATGGGTATTTAAGATCAGTGGATTGAACGTCAGTTTACATTATGTTTCCCTCAGAAAAAGATGAGTTGAGCACCTGCTATGTGTTACACCTCATTAAGTGTTAGAACACAGAAGCAAACAGAACTGACCACTGGTCCTTCTGGAACTTACATTCTTGACTAAGGTAGACACAAAGAAACAGACACCTTGATATTGACAAGTATAAAATATGCCCCATACACTTCCAGAATCAAGGACAATATTTTCAGTGCTTCTTGCTTTTCAACAAGAAGAAAGCCCATCTCTAAATGTACTCTGCTTATATGGCTTTGAGTTTCGCTCCAGATCCAAAATTTGAGTTTTTAGAGCTTAAGAGAAAGATGCTAGTCTGAATCCCACAACTTTTGGGTATGCAGTCTGGCTTCATCAGGAACTAAAGCTTTGTCTTTCAGACTGATGGTGTGAAAAATCCTGGGAGGATGAAGCTACACCTGGGAGGGAGCAGGGCCCAGGTTAGTCACTGTCAGATGGCCTGTCAGAATTTGTAGGTGGTGCTACCAAAAAAAAAAAAAAAAAAGGGAATCTTGTTAAGTGTTTTAAAGTCAGGAATGAGAATGATATCACAAATGGTTCACTTCACATCACATTGGTCTTTGAGAGAGACACACACTGAGGCCATTCAGGATCTAGTGGTTGTGTTTTGCCGCAATATACTCCTGAAGAGGGGAACTGGATGGAGATACAGACAAGACAAAGCTGGCCAGGAGTTACTGGAGCTGAGTGATCAGAAAAAAAGATTCACCCATTGCTTATACTTTACTCTGAAATATGTAAGAATTTATTATAAAAAGTTAATGTGGGTTCCTGGGGTCCACACTAGATAGATTGCACCAGACAGCTAATGGGTCCCGCAGTTGAACTTTTGAGCAAATAAGAATCACACGCACAATGTGAGTGCTGCGTCAGGTACTAAGTTCACATCCCAATTTTGCTGATAAACGGGCTGTATCTCTTTAAGGATCTGTTCAACCCTTTCATCTAACCTGTATTTAAAAATTAGGATAGGCATCCCAGAAAATGGAAGGCGAATGCTTTCTAAATCCTAGTCTTTTTGTTTGGTTAGTATGAAGCTAACACTACATATCCTACTGTCTTAAAATCTAAGTCTGTCTATGGGGAAAATCTTGGGCCATAGATGAAAAGGGGCTTAGATGTAAAGATGTTCTAGAAAGTTGCTGGTGACATGCAAAATGTCTGTGGTGTGAACAGAGTGCCAGAGTAGTCTGAAGTGGAGAGAGAGACATAAGCTGTGCTTTGAAGACTCTTCAGGAGCTCGTCGGGGAGGCTGAGCTAGGAGGAAAGGAGGCAGCAGGCATTTCTCTCTTTGCTGTAATACCCGAGGAATGGCAGGAAGACCCTAAGACCTTTGGCTCTGGACTTTTCCAGACCTCAGAAGGGATGCTTGTTGCTAGATCAGGACATTCCCAGAGGAGCCTCTCAGACAAGTTTCTTACAGGGTTCAACAAGGTTCTCTAGGGGAGAAATCATGGGAGCTGAGGGAGGAGTTGATACCTGGGCGGGACTGCCAGAGTTGGCTACAGTGCTGGAGGCAGAGGCCAGGGTCCTGGCCTGGGGACCAAGCACAGTGGAGCTATTGTGCATACACAAGTAATGATCTGGCAAGCTGCAGTGGATGCAGTGGCTATGCACGGAGGGGTCATGGGTTTGCTCTAAACAGCTGTCACATGGATATCCTTTGTGTCCCTTTCCAGACAGATACCCTAAAAAGCACAAACTCAGAGGCTTGGGTGTCTGCTGAGAAAGTAAATGGAAAAGTCACTGAGGGCGGTGGATAGCAGTGACACCGAACTGAGCCAATACATGGCCACATACATTAATTTCCAACAAGCCAACACTACCCAACCTCTTATCTAGTCAATAGGACATTTCAGCCATGGGTTTCACCTGACCTGTAAGCTAAAGTGTGTGACCACTGGGGGCGGGGCAGAGACTGTCAACCCTTTGGGAAACTATCTAATTACAGAAAGGCACTGACCCACAGGTACTGTGACATGAGCCACCGATGCAGCCTAAAATTCTCCATTAGTCATATTAAATATGAGACAAAGAAATGGGTGAGGGGTCAGCAAGATGGCTAAGCAGGTAAAGGTGTTTGCCACCAAACCTGACCACTTGAGTTTGATCCCAGGACCTACATGGCAGAGGGAGGGAAAAGACTCCCAGAGGTCTTCTGACTTCCATGTGTGCACTATGGTCTTGTGGGTCCCCAGATATAACTATGTGATGCCCACAGATACACAAGTGTGCGTGTGCATACACAATAAATAAACATGTAAAGACTATGAACTAAGTGGTTATTAATTTCCACTTTGAAAACATGTCATGTCATCAGTTAAAAAGACTTACTGAGATTTTTTTTCATACTATGCCTTTAAAACTTGATGTATATTACATATACATGCCAATTTGGACTAAGGATCACCTTCTAGATGGCCAATGGCCACATACAGGTACTTCCTGCTGCTGTGACTGCGCTGTGCTGTGCTACAATAAGGGCAAGGAGCTACAAGCTTCATGGTCTCTATTCAGAGGGTCAAATTTTTAGAGGAGCCCAGTGTAGGACTTGGGAGTATGGGTGTGGCAACAGCTGAGGAGGATCGTAAGGAAGGGTTGAAACCCACAGATGGCAGGAAGCGCGCTACAGCTTGAAACACTTCAATCACTAAGACATCCCTCTTGACGACCTCCTTCCGATCACAGGATTTTTCCATCTCTTGCTCTTCCAGGGCTGGCAGGGTTAACTAACGCTCCCAGTCCAAACAAAAACTTTCTTCATTTAATTATTCTCTTCAACTCCAGCTAATGCTCTTTTTGTTAATGAAACGGCGTTATAATTGACTGATCATCTCCAGCAAAGGATGCAGAGGCTGAGCTTCTCCACAGCTCACTAATCCCTAGGATTATCACAGTTTAGTGGCAAGGCGGTTGCATTAGATGGGATTGGGGGGCTCTTATTAGCAGCCCAATTATGCCTTCTTTTCTAGTCTAGCCTTCTTTATACCACTAAGTGGCCCAGGAAGCACAAGCAAGATTCCAACAGCAAGGTAGACAGACCTTCCAGAGCCCGTGCACATGGACATTTCTGTGAAATTGTCTGAGTCTGCACTTGTACAACCCTGTGTACCCTAGAGCGGTGGTTCTCAGCCCGTGGGTCGAATGACTCTTTCACAGGGATTGCCTATCGGATATCCTACATATGAGAATGAGATATTTATACTACAATTCATAACAGTAGTAAAATTACAGTTATGAAGTTGCAACATTGTATGGTTGGGAGGGTCACCACAGGCATTCAGAAGGTGGAGAACCACTGCATTACAGCCTCCGTACCTCACTATGTAGCTGTTGGAGTTCCTGTGTATAACCATCACTGTTACCCATTGGAGTCCCTGTGTATGTACATCACTGGGTATCAATGAAAGTCTTGTGTATGTACAACAGTTACAACCTGTTAGAATCCCTGCACATGCACATCATCATGTATCTGCCAGAGTCCCTGTGTATCACTGTATAGCCATCAGAGTGTCCGTGCCTGTCACTACGTTCCTATCAGTGTCCCTGCATGTGCACATCCCTGTGCACCTGCCAGAGTCACCACATACGCACATCACCGTGCGCCTATCAGAGTCATGACTGAGATTTGGATGTGCCAGAATGGGATGCTGAATATCTGGTTGCAAAGTCCCTAATTTTGTACCTGAGATAGTGCCAGGCCAAGTTTCAGGCTTGATGAGATCTTTGGTTTTTGGCTTATGTAGGGGAGGGTTCACCTGGTCCAAAAGAATGATGACGTACACTCTATATTTTCTTTGTTTGAGGTGATGTGTCTGCCCCCCAGGGTTGGGCAAATGGGGCTTACTTCCATGCAATCTTACCTCCCCGGAGTTTGACATATTATTCAGTTCCCCACCCCTTTCTCCTTTGCCTCTTTCTTGGCAGCCATCTGAGGCTTTCATCTCTAATTTGATTGTCGTAGCTGACACTGTCAATCTGAAATCCACTAGCATATCTAATGCTGGCTGGACAGAAGGGGCGGGGGAAGGCAGAGGATGAGACGGGGAGGCAAACTCATCTCAAGAAGTAGCTTTATGTAAATCGATCCTTTGGCCTGAATGCGAGAGCCAGGCATTTGCTGATTAATTGGAGAAGTGTCCTTGTCCCCATGTCTTCTTTGGAGAGATGGCCCAAATTGAGTCCTCTTCTCTTCACAAAGACATTCCCTTGCCAAAAAGCTTTTACAATTAGAAAATGAAACCTTGTGAGTGAGGGGGAGGTGACTGTGGGGAGAGGGGAGCTTATGGAATTATTCTGGAGCATGTGCATTGGCCTGCTTGGTGATGAATTGCTAACTGGGCCCTCTCTTTTGTCTCTGAGTTGCGGACTGATAGCCTAGGTTGAGAGGCCGATTGTCCCAGTGGTGAGATCTCTTTAGGCATCATTAGCAAACACTGAGGCGGAGGGGAAAAATAAGCCTGGTTCTAACCATTTTGTTTTTAGTAAATTTCTATTTTCGGTTAGAACTTGAGTTCATTTCTGTCCCTGTCAGGGAGGAGGGGGTGAGGCTAGAAACGATTCAACCTTTCTCTCATGTCCTTTTAACCTTTCCTACAAAAGAGAGCTTCAACAAAATGGAAGCTCATCTCCAGTGTAGTCCTTCTAACTCAGCCCTGGTCCCCAGCTCCTGCTAAATTTGACTCCCCCAAAAAGTCAGAGGCAAATTAGCCACCTGGGTACAGGCCAAGGAAGTCTAGATCTGGAGGGGTTAGCTGTCATTCAGCTTATATACTTACTGGAAGTGAGTCTGTGAAGAGCCATGGTCTTTCTGCCGGCCCCTCATAACTCAGCTTTGTACTTATCTTAAAATATATTTGTTAGGTGGATATTAAAAAAAAAAAAAAAAAAAGCCTCAAGTAAAAATGATTCCATGCTGCTGCTTGGTTCATGGATGACCCAGAATATCTCTCAAGCTTTGGATCATTTTATCTCCCAAATCCAGTTTGTTCCTCCTGACTACCAAGAGTCCTCGTTACCCTAACTCATCAGTCTTTTGCCACTCCCTGTTGGGAGTATTGTGTTTGGTGAGCAATGTCACTAGAACCAGCTCCCACAGAAGGGGTTCAGTGAGCTGAGCCGAAGGGTGGAAATGAGCAGCCATACCAGGGAAGCAGGCTAAACGCACAGGCCACCTGGTGTCTCTGCAGAAAGCTGAGGCCTGGCCCGAAAGAATACAACAGATTAGGAAGTGCACTCAATGACAAAAAGAGGTATATCCCTGACAATGCTTCTTCTCACCAAGAAGGGCCCTTCCTCCCTCTCTGAAGCCTGGTGCTTGCTGGACTTGGGAGTGGGCGATGAAACCCCAAAGCTCCTGGATGCTTTTGGCAGACTCTAGAAGATGCTGCAAGTGGGAGGTAGGGTTCTGATCGTCTCTGGGACAGTAGATGCCGTGCCTTGATTCCTTCATTCTGAGCTGCCTCAAAGATACTGAGGATTATTACAGGAGGGAAGAAATGTGAAGAGGAGAGGAAGCTAGAAGGGATGGGGAAACCCAAGCCTGTCCCTAATTTGGACAGCACTGCTGGACATTGTGGACAGCCCAAGCTGACCACAGGGGAAAGCTTTGAGCGCTGCTTCAGACTCCTGCCTCATCCTGAGACTCCTCATGCAGTGCCTTCTCCTTAGCTCCTCCCTCCTCTAAGGGAGAAGTGTTGAGGTTACCCCGTGTAGTCCCCCCTTTTATTCTTCGAAGGGCATGAGTGTGCTGGGGATGGTAGGGAGGGCTGAACCTTGGCTGTAGCTGCTCAGGGCCTGGAACTTGGAATGCACGGCTGCGGCTCAAGGAAACACGGCTTGTATGTACCTGCTCTTTCTTGTAGCTTTTCAGAACCCCATTAAACAAGTGGAATCTCCACGGTGAAGGTGAGATGCTATCCCAGGGCTATCTGCCAATAAAATCGATACAGCTTCAGAGAGGCTCAAAATTATTTTCTACCAGAGGAGGAAAGCAATTCAGCAAGAGCCCAAAACCCTGAAGGACCAAGGCTGGCTTCTGGAGGCCCAGCACGGGATGATGATGATGATGTATATAGGAGCTTAAGTCATCACACCATGCTAATAGTGTATACATTTCTTGTCATGATCCCTGGCACTACTTATTCTTCTATCCAAATGATTTCAGTTACTATTAATGTTTTGCACTGTGGATGTCTGGGTAGGGCCAAAAGGAGAGATGCTGTTCTTTTACTTATGTGAAGATGGACACCAAGTCAATAGATTTACACCTAGTTTGAAGTTGACACTAATGTTTAATTCCAGGCCTGCTTCTGGATGTTTAGCTCAAAAGGTTCTAGACGAAGAACACGAGTACTAGGTGGATCCAGGGAAAATAAAAAATAAAATAAAGTTAATTAGTAATGAGTATGCTGGTCAGGTACCAAATACAATGAGCTCTTTAGCCTCTAACAAAGAGGCTAGGATCTTCACGGTGAGAGCCAGAGAAAAAGGATAACGGTGAGACTTCTTCAGAAATGCCTCCTTCATCTCTCCGAGTCTGCTCCCTGTCTAACCCCAGCCAGGCCTTCTCCTGGTCATACGACATATTTCAAATCGGTCTCCAGCATCCTGTAGGTGGCCAGGTCTCAGGAGCTACAGTGGTGACAACTCAGCTCAGGATTTGGAAGATTCTATCATGAACTCCAGCCTCTGGTAGGACAGTGAGTTTATGACCAGACTACACTGTCTGACTCTTAGTTTCTGCATCTGTGAAAAAGAGATAATGAACTTCCCGATGTCAGAGAATTCATGTACGATGACAAAGGATCTCAGAGCTCACTGCTTGTTCCTTGGCTCGTGTAAACACTAAATACCTGTTATCAACACTTGAGCCTGTTGAGGCTAACTTTCAAGCACTCTAGGAGATAGGTAAGTTTGTGCGCTCTTTCCCTTGAGACATAACAATGCATGGATTGGATCTTAGAGATCTCCCAAGTCTCAAAAGCCAAGGGATGGCTTTTGCAATCATTTCCTTATACACAGTTTCAAATGTACTTATAGACAGAGTAATTTGAAAGACGCCTATGTATATATTACCCAGCTTCAAAAATGTATGAATTTTCTGGTCCACTGCTTATGGCATCTGTCACCTCCATCCAGCTCTACCCCATCACGTAGTTCTGTATACATATCACATATGCATGTACAGCAATTTCTATCTCCTTCAAGCAAATACCAATTATAATTCTACTCCTTGAGTCACATCTGAGATTTAAAAATCAAATCAAAATTCATTTTAATGTTCACAAAATATTAGAATTACACATTACCGAGTCAATTTTGAATTGTCTGTCAGCTGTCCCAATATACCATTTCCTATGTGTCTGTCTAAAGGTAGGAGACCTTAGAGAGCTGGGGGTCTACTGAAAGGTATACAGATCCCTGTAGTGTGCTGTTGAAGGAAGCAGGGGGACTCAGGTCCCTTCAGACTTCATTTTGCTTCCTGGCTATGAGTCAAATGGATTCTGTCTACGACGTAGTGCCTCATCACAGGCCCAGATGCAGTAGGGCCAATAGGTCATTGATTGGAACCCCTAAAACTGTATGGACAACCCTTTCCTCTTAACAAGTTGATTGTCTCGGCTATTTTGTTATAGCGATGAGAAATTAAGCAATGCATACAAGAGCTCTACCACGGGGAAGCAGCAATTCCAGGTCAAGTTCAAGAGGAAAGGAGGCAATAATTGGGCCCTACTTGGCCTGTTGTACAACAGTGCTTCTAGCATTCTATCAGGAGACGGTTCGTAGAAAGATGGGAGCCTAGGCTAGACCAGGTCGGCTTCCCAGCACCAGGGAAGCTAGGTGGGAAGTGATCAGTTGTACAGTAACCGCTATGCTGGGAGAAATTGTAGGAGCATCCACAAGGGCCTGAAAGCACCTGGGGTGAAGGGGTGGTGAGGTTAGCTATGAGATCGAAGCCCTGAGAGCGGAGACCAGGAGTAGCTCTGAACAAAATGCAGCTCTGTGCTGAGAGCAGAATGTAGGTCAGTGATCCCTGTATGACTCGGGGCCAAAGTATTCATTCCTCTGCTTTGGGAGGATGCTGGGCGTGTGGGCCACTTTGCAAAGGCTATGAGGAGGAAGACCAAGGTCCCTCGAGGCAGCAGTGAGGATTGAAATTTGTTGCCTGTGACACCAATTCCTTCCATGGTGAAGGGAATCCTTACTGCTCCTTTTAAAACTCTTTCAGGTTTTATATCTAAATTAAGATTATCATTACTAGGTGAGTGACTACAGTATACCTGGAGAGTTAGGTACTATGTGTTATCCACAGAGACAACAAAAGAGGACAGCAGAAATAACATCACCTTTACAGACCTTGAGGCAGGACACTGGGACCTCCTTCCTGTCTCTAAAGCTTGCAGGGTGGCTGCTGGAGGAGCAAAGGGAGAGACCAGTGACCCCCTCCCCAGAGCTAGTGCAATGTCTCAATCTGTGAGCATATGGTCCCCCTTTAGAGATAGACAAAGAGGAGACAGAAAGGGGAAGACAGAGACGGAGAGAGGGAAATGAGAGTCAGAGAAAGACAGAGAGAAAGACACACACAAAACATCAGCCATGGAAGCAGAGAGAACAGCACTGTGAGGTAGTAACAATAAAAACAGAGATTGAAACATAGACACAGAGAAAGGCATTCACAGAAGAGACCGTGGAAGGATGACCAGAAGTTAGGATGGAGAGAG
>JADRCD010210116.1:0-21723 GCA_019843815.1 Montemys delectorum | reverse complement strand
AAAAAAAAAAAAAAAAAAAAAAGCTGGGCAGTGGTGGCACACGCCTTTAATCCCAGCATTTAAGAGGCAGAGGCAGGCAGATTTTTGAGTTTGAGGCCAGCCTGGTTTTCAGAGTGAGTTCCAGGACAGCCAGGGCTACACAGAGAAACCCTGTCTCGAAAAACCAAAAAAAAAAAAAAAAAAAAAAAAAGCAGAGTTGCAGAGATGGCGTGGGTGTTCAGAGTGCTTGTTTCTCTTCAGAGGACCCAGATTCAATTCGCACATGAGGCCCACACCATCCTAACTCTAGTCCCAGGAGATGTATTGTCCATTTCCGACCTTCTGGCACCAGTCATACATACATGTGATGCACATACAGACACGCAGCAAAACATTTATACACATAAAATTAAACAACTTTTTAAAAATGATTGTGTGTGCATGTGGTACTTGCATATGTTTGGGCATGTGTGTGCTTGTCCAGTGTTCCTCCTTGTTTTTGGTTTTTTTGTTTTTGTTTTTTTGTTTTGTTTTGTTTTGTTTTTTTGTTTTTTTTTTGGCTTTTTCGAGACAGGGTTTCTCTGTGTAGCCCTGGCTGTCCTGGAACTCACTCTGTAGACCAGACTGGCCTCAAACTCAGAAATCCACCTGCCTCTGCCTCTTAAATGCTGGGATTAAAGGCGTGACTGCCCCGCTTTGATTTAAAAAAAAAAAAAGATTTAATTTTTAGTTTTAATTGTGTGTATATGTGTGTATATGTGCCCCTGAGTGAAGTGACCTAAGGAGTGAGAAACTTTGGATTTCCTGCAACTGGAGTGGCAATGAACTACCTGACAGGGATGTTGGGAACCAAGTGTCTTCAGGAAGAGCAGGGAATGTCCTTAGCCACTGAGCCATCTCACCAGCCCCCATTGTAGATCCACATTCTATTTAAATATTTTATTCTCTTTAAAATCAGCACCTAACTTAGAAATGTTGGAATGCCATTGTTTACCTGACTGTCTTTTTCTTAGTATGTTAATCATACAGGGTCAATTTAGATTTAACAAAAACCAGTATGTTTACATAATTAAATTTTCATGCTGGGCAATGGTGGTGCACGCCTTTAGTCCTAGCACTTGGGAAGCAGAGGCAGGAGGATTTCTGAGTTTGAGGACAGCCTGGTCTGCAGAATGAGTTCCAGGATAGCCAGAGCTATACAGAGAAACCCTGTCTCGAAAAACCAAAAAAATAAAAAATAAAAAAAATAAAAAAAATTAAAAAAAATTCATTACATTTATTTTCTACTCATGTGGAGGTGAGAGATTACGTCCAAGAGCTGGTTCTTTCCTCCTGCTGTGTGGGTCCCAAGATCGAATTCAAGCCCAGTGGCAAGCCTCCATAATAATCTTCCCATCCTCTACTATTTAAACTCAGGCTTGACTTTCTCAAGCATGTTGTCTCTTAACTTGCTTTTCCATCAAATGTGGCAAACATCTGAATAACTTTGTTTCCAGTTTGTTTTGAGAGTGGAATCACCCCAGTATAGAAATAGCATTTCTCATTGCACCATCTGGGGCTGTTCAGGGTCTCGGCCACTGCTGTGACGAGCTGTATAGATGTTCTTATAGCTCCATCCCTGATGCATAGTTGTTTCCCTGGGCTCTGTTCTAGAAGAAAACTTGCTAGCTTTTAGGGGATTCATATAGAAAGAGTCATTGAACAAGTTACCAAACTGCCTTTAGAAAGAAAATACTCATTTTTGCTCTCATCCAGTGTTTTCAGATTATCTACCTATGTTGCCAACCTTCCATTTGAAAAGTGTGTGTGTGTGTGTGTGTGTGTGTGTGTGTGTGTGTGCGCGCGCGCGCTACAGAGACCATTGAGACTTCTCTTGATTTTCTGTAAAGGCTTATATTTGAATGTTGCCAGACTCCATTTGGGGCTTTCCCCACAGCAAAGAAAACAGACTTAATTCAGGAAACTCAGTAGCTGCTACTCTGACATCCCGAGCTTAGGGGACGTAAAATGCTGTTGGTAGTTATTAAAAGGAAATTAGTGTGCTTAGATTGAAGTTGTAGTTTAGAATTCAGGAAAGGTCCCAGGAGAAGGATGGAGCTGAACACAGTCCCTACTCTGTTGAGGGAAAAATCCACTGAAGCCAGGCACCCGTAGGAAGGTGACTGGTCCCTACATTAGTTTTACATTATGATTCATAACAGTAGCAAAGTTACAGTTACCAAGTAGCCACTAAAATACTTTTATGGTTAGAGGTCACCACCACATGAGGAACTGTATTAAAGGGTCACAGTATTAAGAAGGGTGAGAACCACTGTAGTAGGTAATCTAGGTTGGTTTTTAACTCGGGATCCCCCTGCTTTAGCCTCTGGAATGTGGAAATTATAAATATGTACATATCACCATCTCAGTCTTATGATTTTGTTTATTTTTTTATTAATTGCATTTTAAGTTATTCTTTGAAAATTTCATATAATTTACATAGTCTGTTTGATCCTATCCACCTAGTGTTAACTCTTTCCACTCTGTCTAGTGTTCCCACCCCACCACCTTCCCAGTAGTTTTGTTTTCTAATGGGGAAAGCAGGTTTTTTTTGACTGAGAGGGTTATTAACACCCAGTGCCTAGGCTGATAAAACTAAGAGCATTAGTGACTACAGATAGTCAAATACTTGTTCTCAGACTGCATTTTGAGCATTTAATCTTGTAATTATATAAAGGTTATTTAGGAAGAACCCTGATGCTAACCTGAACTCTTTGCCATTATCAACATTCCCAGCTTTATCCTATTTTGGGTGAAACTGAGATTCTGTCCAAACCCAGGACTAAGGTCTGGATGGTTGGACTTACCCTGTATTTGCAGTTAGTGGATCACTTAGTTCCTGAGGATTTTTAGTGGAGAATTACTTTTGGGAAAATTTTCTGCATGCTAACTAAGCCGGCTACTAACTGAGAGTTTTGATACAAAGTTTTTCTAGCACAAGCTGTCTTGATGTCCTGATCCTTCTGTCTTTACCTCCCAAGTGCTGAGACTCTGTGTGCACCACACCAAGCTGACTGATCTTTTAGATAGCTGTAGAGAGTTGATTGTCATCATCCTCATAATAGGATCGAATGTTTGTTTGTTTGGCTATAACTCTTTGGTGTGGTGACTGTGAAGCCTAGGGATGGAGGGTGAATGATGCACATCAGAGTGAAGGAGTAAAGGTAGCTTAGGGAAAAGAAAAATTACCTTAAGACCAAATGGAATTGGGGATTACGTCTTAAACCTTTTCAAAAACAAGACCCGTTGTTGCCCACGTTCAGCCAGGTGTTGTTCACTGAGGGCCAAGGAGCAATGTGTTGGGTAGTGACCTTAAACAAACTCACTGCTTTGAACACTGTTTCCGAGAGCATCAAAGACAGTTATTCAGAGGGGTAGATAGAACCTACTCGACCCGGATGCAGCACCGATCGACCTACGGTAATGGATTGAAAAGACTTTTCATCTCAGTGTGAGCAAGATGCTTAGAGGGACAGAAACTTAACCCCTGGCGGGGATATGCCAACAAAAAGTCAAAGCCAGTATCATTTTCTTGGCATGAGAAGACCGAGCCAAGATGTCGGGAGGCTTAATCTATGTGGGTCAGCAGAAGCTGGAGGCTCGTGTGGCTGCTGACAGAAGTGACCCACTGTGCTGAATGAATGAGGAAGGGATCTGTGTGACTTGTGAATAGCTGTACAGGTAAGGGAAGAGTGAGAGTTGTCAAAGAAAGGGAGGCAAGCCGTGTCGGGGGTCAGGGAAGACCCACATAGTCATTTAGTCTGAGCAGGAGTCCAGTGTGAAAAGGAAAAATGTAGATCTTAACAAGGCGGTGGAAGGAAGGTCTTGTTCCTCCACTGTTTTGCTAGCGGAGTCTGGTGAGAGGGTTCATAAGGATACGGAGCAGGGCTAGACAATAGCAGTCCCTGAAAGAGAGACTTTCATTCCTAGGATCAGCTGTGATCAAAGATGGGAGGACAGAGCTCTTCTAGACCTGTGTGCTAAAAGAGCTGCTAGAACTGTGGTGGGATATAGGGAAGGGGGTTAACACAATTTTATATCTTGGCAGTTCAATATCACTGTGTGGGTTAAAGGCATTCATTGCTTGGAATTGCCTATCTTCAAATTAAAGTATTAGGCAGGGTATAATAAAACTGTTTTCCTTGTTTCAAATGAAACCAGAATCAAAGTTAAAATGGAAACTTCGTGTAAGATGAGTTATATATTGAAAGAAAAACGTGTTCAGGGGTTTTATTTGTTTGTTTACTTTATTTTTTTATGGTTTTTCGAGACAGTGTTTCTCTGTATAGCCCTGGCTGTCCTGGAACTCACTCTGTAGACCAGGCTGGCCTCAGACTCAGAAATCCGCCTGCCTCTGCCTCCCAAGTGCTGGGATTAAAGGCTGCCCTGCTGTTTGCTTTTTAAGTCTCCAATTTCTACGACAGATATTTTATCTTTTAAAGAAGGGCATTCCAGGCTGGGTTTGGTAATACATGACTATAAATCCTAGTATACAAGAGGCTGAGGCAGGAAGATGCTGAGTTTGAAGCCAGCATGGGCTGCATAAAAAGACCCTGTTTCAAAAAAGTGGGGTGGGGACACCTTATCAAATTATTATGGACAGTTTTAAAAAATGAGCAGAGCAATGTTACTAGGCCTGAGCCTGTTTTTATGTTCTACAGTGCTAGGAATAGTTCCCAGGGCCTTCTGCATACTAGGTATGTGATCTGTAAAGTTTGAAGATAAGTGTTTGATGTAACCTGAGCTATCCTTAAATTTACTGTGTAGCTGAGGATGAACTTGAGTTCCTGGACTACCCTATCTCTGTGGTGGATTCCTGTGGGGTTTAAATATTTCTCTGAGTAAGTTTGAATGGGGCAGTTTCTATTCGCAATTTCTTTCAGGGAAAGTTATGAAGCACAGATTAGACATTTTGCTCACTTTGTTCTCTCAAGTACTAGCTACATTGAAACAAATTTCCATCTTCAAACAAGCATTGCAGAGCCAGTGAGACAGCTCAGCATTGAAGCACTTACCTCACATGCCTGATAACCTGAGTTCAATCCCCAGATCCCATGGAAAGGTGGAAGGAGAGAACCAACTCGGTAAAGTTGTCTGCTGACCTTCATGTGCACGCTGTGACAAACATACATCTGCACACATGTATCATACACACATATAGGTACACAACAATCATAACATTTTAAAACAAGCTTTTTGTTAGCATAGACTATAGTAAGTATCCTCCTAAATGACCAGACAGAAGCCCACAGTAGAAGTAAATGAAATCAGGGTAACTCAGGGAACTGTTTACATCCTTCATGAAGCAGCATCCTTTGCATAGGTTACTGTATTCTGGATAGGTGTGGACATTGCCAGGCTGTGTCTGGGCAACAGCAGGCTTGGGATAGTGGTCCTTAGCTGTATGTGTGGTGCTTGAGTTGATTGGCTCTGAGTCCCCCATTGCCTTTTCTCTCCTCAGCACCCAGTCTCATATAAACAAACTTAACCCCAGTTGTCAGATAACAGTGCACTATGTTCCTGGATTGTATAAATCTATTCAAAAGATTCTCAGCTAATAAATCCTACAGTTTAAAAATAAACATCACTGGCTACATAGTGAGACCCTGTCTTAACATAGATAAATCAATAAGATTTCATCACAAATATATATAATACTAAAGGAACAGAACTAGTGACATAATATTTTGAGATTTTTTTTATCTATCTATCTATCTATCTATCTATCTATTCTATGTAAGTACACTGTAGCTGTCTTCAGACACACCAGAAGAGGGCATCGGATCCCATTACAGATGGTTGTGAGCCACCATCTGGTTGCTAGGATTTGAACTCAGGACCTCTAGAAGAGCAGTCAGTGTTCTTAACTGCTGAGCCATCTCTCCAGCCCGAGATTTTATTCTATTTTATTGTCTTTGAGCATATTTTTTTTTTTTTTTTGCCTGAGTGTAAATGTGTGTACCTCACACATGCAGCATACTCAGAGGCCAGAAGAAGGCGTCAGATACCCTAGTACTGGAGTTACAGACAGTTGTAAGCCATGTGGGTGAGTGCTGGGGATCAAGCCTGGCTCCTCTAGGAAAACAACCAGTGCTTTTAACTACTGAGTCATCCCTCCAGCCCCATGACACTTGTTCTTTTTTTTTTTTCTTTTAAAAGCAGGTTGTGGTGGCTTATAAGACAGAAGGGAGTCCATCAGTAAACTTTTAGAGAAGTCTGTAAAACTCAGAAATTGCATGCAAATTTTTGTTAGAAGTTCATTTTAGAAGGAAAACAGCCTCAAAACTCCATCATATTCTTAAGGGATCTTTGATCATAAACCACTCAAGAAGAACTGACTTGAAAAATCCATGGAGTAGGGGCTGTAGAGATGGCTCAGCAGTTAAGAGTGCTGAGTACTCTTCCAGAGGTCCTGAGTTCAATTCTCAGCAACCACATGGTGGCTCACAACCATCTGTAATGGGATCCAATACCCTCTTCTTGTGTGTGAAGAGAGCTGCAGTGTACTCACATACATAAAATAAATAAATAAAATCTTTAAAAGGAAAAATCCACAGAGCAGTCGGAGAGATGGCCTGTCAGTGGTGAAGAGCACACAGTGCTCTTTCAGAGGACCTTAATGCCATTCCTGGGTTGGGTGGCTTGCCACTGCCTGCAGCCTAGCTCCAGGGGATCTAATGTGGCTTTCTCGGACACTTGCACTCAGATGCATTTACTCTTCCATAGACACACACGCACACATGCATAATTAAAGATTAATCTTTAAAAAAAGAAAGACTCATGCAATGCAGGCATATGGTGCTTTGGGAGAATTTATAATAATACCTGACACTACTGTAGTTTGTCAAGGGGGTTCTAGCAGCAGCACACAACTGGTATGACACTGTGCTGACCTTGAATGTCATCTTTGATTCTTTTCTTTTGACCTCATCCACAGTGAAGACTTCCTTCGTAACTGGGACTGTACCTTTCAACTGAAGTGTTATGCCTCCCCTTGGTTTTTATTTTCCAGATGGGAACAGAGAGAGCTGCCTAACGGGCGTGTCTATTATGTTGATCACAATACCAAGACCACCACCTGGGAGCGGCCTCTTCCTCCAGGGTAAGACTTGAGGCTCTAGAGTGGGCACCAGGACTCTCCTATGGGCATCTCCACCACTCCAGAATGCTGTCTTGATCTTACCCTGTTTTCTTTTTGCTGGCTTTCCCTTCCTTCCAATCTCCCTTGACTCTAGCCTATCCTTTTTCTTCCACTTGCTTTGCATTGGCCCTAACTCATGGGCTGGGGCTCTCTTACTGTGTGGTATTCAGTGCTGACAGAACACTGGAGTCCTAGAGACTGGAGGGGTGAAGAAGCCTCCTGGGCCTTGAGGTACCAGTGGCCTTAGTTAGCTCTCAAACTCCTACGTGGCTTGGCGACTCAGTTTCTTCCTTTGGAGGCAGCAGACTGTTACCCTGGGTCTCTTGATGACTTTTCCTCTCCAGTCATCTTAATTCAGCCCTCCTTCTTGGAATGTACTGTAATATGTTGCAGGTCTTTGGAGTTAAATAGGTACAGGGTGATTAAGAAAAAGTTGGAGCTGGGCGGTGGTGGATCACACCTTTAATCCCAGCACTTGGGAGGCAGAGACAGGCAGATTTCTGAGTTCCAGGCCGGCCTGGTCTACAGAGTGAGTTCCAGGACAACCAGGGCTATACAGAGAAACCCTGTCTCGAAAATACAAAAAAAAAAAAAAAAAAAAAAGGGTGGAAGCTGGGGAGATGTTCAGAGGTTAAGAGCACTAACTGCTCTTCCAGAGACCTGGCTTCAGTTTGTAGCACCCATGTCAGATGGCCCATAACCACTTGTGACTCCAGCTCTGGAGTGTCTGATTTCCTCTTCTAGGTTCTGGGGGCAGCCACACATATGCACATACCCACACACATACATATAAACATAAATAAAACTCTTAAGAGAAAGAAGGAAGGAAGGAAGAAAGAAAAGACGGGGACAGGTCCAGTAGCTGGGGAGATGGAGCAGTTGGAAAAGTACTTGCTATGCGAGCATGATAGTGCTGAGTTCAACGGCCATCTAAAAAGCCAGATGCAGTAGTGTGCACCAAAGAGACAGAGACACTATCCAGCTACTCTCTAGCTGAGTCTAGGTCCAGGTTCAATAAATACCCTGCTTCCATGGAGAGCAATAGAGGAAGACACCAAAGTCAACCTTTGCCCTTCATACCTGTGTACATATACATACATCTGTACACATACACATGAACATGTATACAAATAGAGGAAGACACCAGTGCCAACCTCTGCCCTTCATACATGTATACATATATCTATACATCTATACATGAACATGTATACAATGCAGCATATATATGCATGTACAAAGAAAAAGAGAGTTGCTGCATTTCCTTCTACAGCCTGTCCCGAAAAGTGGGATGCTCCTAACTCATCTGTGAGAACACAGTAGAGTTCTCCAAAACCAAAGGCTGACAGAGACTTCCAAGTGGGGTAAGACTGTCCAAGTTCAAGAAAAAAAGGGGTTTGATTTCCTGTCTGCCAGGGACAGAAAGTTCTTTCCACATGCGTCTCCTGGTCTTGAGAGCTTACAAAAGGGAATGCAGTCTGCTCGCAAGAATGCCCTTACCCCCCAGTGTAGCCATGAAAAGCTTCTGTGTAAATATGAACATTGTCCTCCCAGTTTGCCCAGAGAAAGGATGATGGCTTGTGCGCACGCACTCTGGGAAGAGCCTCTATGTTTGTTAAGGTCAGCTGTCAGGTGTGTGCCAGACAAACCCCACCTCACTGTTTGGCTTTACAGACTGTATACATGCGTCTATTGCTCCAGTTTCCAGTAGAGCGTCAGGTTTTCCTTTTTCTTCCTTGCTTGCCTGGGAGTGGTGCTCCCAACTTATCATCTGTAGTGCTCACTCTGTTTTTACTTGGACTTGAAGTCAAGTGAAGGCTACCAAAGTTAAATATTGGCTTGTTAAAGTTTTCTTTTCTTCAATTTCCACATCTTATTGTGGAAATGATGGAAATTTTTATACTACTATGGGAAACTTCAGGTATACATAGAATAGTATAATGAGCCCCTCATATTCATAGACAGTTTTGTTTTTTCTGTACCAGGAGTTGGTGCCTTATCACAGCAAGTGGATAAATCCAGCCCTCCACCCATTTTTGTAAATAAAATTTTCTTAGAACATGGCCACATTCATTTGTTAACTTCCTCTTTCCCCTTTCCCTTTTCTTTCCCCTTTCCCCTCTCCTCTCCCTCTTCCTTCCCCCCTTACTTTTTTTGGTGTTAGGGGAATCACACCCAGCGCCTTGGGTGTGGTCAGCATGATTGACAGGTGTTGTACCTCTGAGCCACACTGAAGTTGTGGAGAGGTTTACTGTTGTGGTTGGTTGGTGTTCTGTTTAGTTTGGTCTGTTTTTGATTCTGGTTCTCTCTGTATAGCCCTAGCTGGCCCAGAGCTTGATGTGTAGCAGGCTGGCCTCCAATTCAATGTCGCTCCTCCTGTCCTTGCTCATGAGTGCTACTGTTAAGGTATCTGGCTCAGTTGGGGGTTGTTTGTTTCTTTGTTTGTTTTGTTTTGTGTTTTTGAGACAGGCTTCTCACTCTGAAGCCCTTGCTGTTCTGGAACTAACTTTGTCTCACTGAGTAGCCCACGGAGTCCTTGAACCTATGGTGTTCAGTCTCATGTTTTTAATGGCTACTTTCATTCTTCAGTGGCACAATCAAGTGACTGCAACACAGAGAGTTTTAAACATTTACTTTATAGGAAACATTTCCAGTTTGTGATCTGTAACCTTTATTCACCACCCTTGCTTGTATTGGTTTGGGTTATTTTGAGGCAGACCCTATACATTATCCTTTAATCATATTTCAGCACACACTTCTAAAATATGTCATTAATCAAGTATACATGCATGCACACACACACTTTAAAATATAATATAAAAAATATTTAAAGGAAAAAAAGAGCTGGACATGGTGATGCACACCTTTAATCCGAGCACTGGAGAAGCAGAAACAGGTGAATCTTGGTCTATATAATGAGTTCCAGGACAGCCATAGCTACACAGTGAGACTCTGTCTTAAAAAAAAAAAAAAAAAAAAAAAAAAAAAAAAAAAAAAAAAAAAAAAAAAAAAAAACAAAAAAACAAAAAGAAAAGGATTACCAAAATGGAAATGTGTGGTGTGCAGATTAGCAGGGTTCAGCCTGGAAAATAGAAATGTGTAGTGTGCAGATTAACAGGGTTCTGCCTAGAAAATGGAAATGTGAAGTGTGCAGATTAACAGGGTTCTGCCTGGAAAATGGAAATGTGTAGTGTGCAGATTAACAGGGTTCAGTCTGGAAAACGAAGAGTGACCCACTCAAGCCACATCTAATGGAATTTGAAGGTGCCAAGAAAAGATGTTGGAATCTTCCAGAGGGACAAAATGGGGTACACAAAAAGGATTGGAAGTCAGGAATCCCGTGCAGCGGTAGAGTGGGCCATTCCATTAAGGATGAAAAGTGGCTTCCTGTTGCTTTAACATTCCACTGTGGAGGATGGAATAAAGGTATCCTCAGACATGCTGGGTTTCAGAAACTTGACTTTGGAGCTTTACTTAGAAAGTACTATGTGATTTACTTCACCATATGAGAGCAAGCCAACCCAGAAAAAAGGATGGGTGCAGCTCACAGCACACTCTGGACCCAACCCAGAGTCCATTGGAAGTCCTATGGAGAAGAAAGGGTAAGATGACTTGGGACAACAGTGCCGAGCAGAGTGTCCACTTTAGAGGGAGGGTGTGGAGAGGGATGCCCAAGACATCAATGACACCCATCCTTTTAGAGAAATAAAGCACAAAAATTGGTATCCAAAGTTGAGGATGGTAGCATACACCTTTAATCCCAGCACTTAAGAGCCAGAGGCAGGAAGACGTTTGAGGTCATGGCCAGCATAAGTCTAGAGTGAGTTACATACTAGCCCAGAGTACACTGTGAGACCATTTCTCGAAAACCAACAAACCAATACCCAATCTGACTTAAGCATACACGGAGTTTTCACCTCATGCGATGGAAAAATTTAGATGCCCTGATATCTGGTGAACCTAGATCTTGTGTCTCAGTACTATCTCAAGAGCCAGCTTTTCTTCTATCTTTCTGCCCTGCTATCTACTGGGCCACCTTATGTAGTTGAACAAGTGGCTGTCGGGTATGTGCTCTCTCACATGCATTCAGAAAAGGTGAAAGACTGTCTCTCCTTGAATTCTGAGCAAGTATTCTGAGATTCACTTTGATTGTCCCAGCATAGGTCCTAGGTCCTGTGCCCGCCTGTGCGTAAGCAATTCAACTCCCTGCAAGACATCCTGAGAACATTTTTAGAACTTGGGGGCGGGGGGGGGGGGGGAGCAGCAAGGATGGTGAGGTCACCATACTCAGTATGAGCTCCTTGTTTCCAGGTGGGAAAAACGCACAGACCCCCGAGGGAGGTTTTACTATGTGGATCACAACACCCGGACAACCACTTGGCAGCGCCCGACTGCTGAGTACGTGCGGAACTATGAGCAGTGGCAGTCCCAGCGGAATCAGCTGCAGGGGGCCATGCAGCACTTCAGCCAAAGATTCCTCTACCAGGTGAGAGATCGAGAGCCTGCCAAGAGTGGGGTGACTCCTGCATGTTAGTGTTTGCAGCCACACACACAGTGTAGACCGCTTGCTGAGCAAGAGAAAAGGGTGGCCAGAGAAGTCAGTGCTTCCACACAACAGACTTCACTCATCACAGCGAGATTCCTCAAGTTTGTGACTTAGTAACTCCATGTCTTGCCTCTGGTCAGTGCACCCCTATGTCTGAAGCTGGATTTGATGTCTTTCTTGCCATGAGTAGTCTTGGCTCCCAAACCAGGAAAGCCTGTGGCAGTACCCCCACTCCCTGGGTCTTTATCTAACTTATGTGATTGTTAAAAATTGCTGAAAGTGATTTTCTACTCTGGCCCAGACTTCAGGTTCTTTTACAAGTTGTCTACGTAGGAGTAGAGGAGTTCTGGCTTCACTTCTGTTTGGTCTTTTTGCAGATTTTCTTTTTGTCCATCTCTCTCATTTTAGCCAGACCTCAGGGTAGATGTTTGATTTGGGAGGGGGAGCATCTTGAGAGATGAAATTTAAATGTAAAACAGTTTTCTTTTAGAGGACCATGGAATGGTTTTTGTGGCCTAGCTGCAGATGTGGAGGCTCTGTGTGGACTGGGGGAATCACCTTGTTTCTGTGAAATAGAAGATGTACTGAAAAAAGACTTGGTGGAACCCCCTCCCCCTTTTTTTTGGTCTTCTCTAAATTTCTCTGTTGGTTTTCTCCTGCTTTTGGTTTCCCCTCTTGTTTGCTATGGTGCCATGTCCTGGTTACAAGTAAGAAGGCTTGCTTTCATACAGTTATTCTGGGGTTTGGCCTTGGCCCAGGGTTTGACTAGGAAGAGTAAGAACTGATACTGTGCTAGTAGCACTCCCATCCTGTTCCTTCTCTTGCTGGGCTTAAACTGAGATCTTGTTCTTTGGTGCACTTTAAAGAGCATGAAATATAGTTTAAAGTGGGAGTCAAGGACATCCAGAGCTCCTGCCTTCCTTTCCTGGGCCTGCCTCCGAGTGCATGCACCTTTCCCACGTTCCCTGGGTTACTGTTCTCTGCATAGTTAGTGGTTTTTTTTTGTTTTGTTTTGTTTTTTTAACTGCCTAAGGTCCTCTGTTGCTCCAAATTAGCATGCCTGTGTTTTTGTTTGCTTTGCCGTATGTTGTGCTCCTGCTGTGGTCCACGGAGGACAACAGCAGTCTTACACACGTGTCACTGCACCAGCACCCAGCCTGTGCTGTCCCACAGGCTACTATTTATATGGCACCTCTGTCCTCATTCCACCATGTCCTCCTCTGATGTCATGGAGGAAGCCAGGGTCTACAGTTCGACCTAGGTTGTTCTGTGCTTCCTGCTATGAATCCTCAGGTTGGACTGTTTAGAAGCAGAGGGCTCTATCCTTCCCTCACATCCTCAGGCACCTGGATTCTGCTCTGGTCCATCAGGTCCATCATTCTAACATGACCACGGCCTTCTTCTCTGCACTTTGGCCTTCCCAGAGTCTGTCCTGCCCTCGGCTGTGCTTGGGAGACATTCTTTATTTCTGAGTTTGTATCTCAAAATATTCCTGGGACTTTGTGCTTAATCCCAGAGGGAGTTGAACTCACATGAGCATTCTGGCTCATTCTGGCTCTCGGCTACATCCTGTGCCTCCAGCCCTGGATATTCCCCAGGAAGGTGGTTCAGCAGGCACGTTTGTTTTTCTGATTATGAAGGACCTTGTCTGTCAGAGACACCTGCACCTCCAGGAGCTCCCTTCTGGGCATCAGTCAGTCCCCTTGTCCTGTCTGTGTGCCATTCCAGCTCTTCTCTGTGGACCACACTTGGACCCTCAGGGGAGATGAGGGAAAGGAGCCTTTGCTTGCCCACTGAAGGCATGGGGATTTGCTTGGGGTTTTCTAGTCATGATGCAAAGCTTTTATTATTGTTTTCCCCTCACTTCTGTGCCTTTTCTTTTCTTACGATTTGAGTTGTAAAATGTACCTCATAGAAAAACTACCCAAAAAGTCATGTGATTCACTTTAGCGATAACAGTAAAATCACTGTTGGAGTCTGGTCCCTCCCTCTCTGTCTTTTCTTCTCTGTCCTTCAAGCAAAGGGTCTTAGTGAGGCACGGCATCCACACCTGGAGTCTCACATTTGGGAAGCTGAGTTTAAGGAGGTCACTGAGCCCGAGTTTGAACCCAGCCTGAACTACATAGAGAGATTTCAGTTCAAGAAAAAAGAGGCTAATGAATATTTTGGTTCCAAATTGTGCTATCAGTAACCTTTTGACCTGGTTGCAGAGTTAAGTATAAGATGAGTAGAAGCTGGCTGAGTCCGTCCCTGCCAGCTGGTAGCAGATCTCCTGCAAAATCCTGGGATACTTTATACATAAGCTGCACATTCCAAAGAGTCTGAAGCCAATTGTCTCTTCTTTTTCTTTCTTTACAGTTTTCTTTTGTTGTTGTTTGAGGCAGGTTTTCTCTACATAGCCTGGATGGCCTGGAGCTTGCTATGTAGACCAGGCTAGCACTGAACTCACAGAGACCCATTTACCTCTGCCTTTCAAGAGTTGGGATCAAAGGTGTGCATCACCACACCTGACTTGTCTCAATTGCAGGCTGGGCCTGTGCTCAGTGCTAAGAGCATTTAGCTAGCATGTGTGACTCCCTGGGGTCAGTTCCTGAAAGCTGCAGCCATGCCCGTCGCTCAGTGTTGACCCACCACCGCCTTTGGTTTGCCTGCTACCTGATGGGTGTACGTGTTTCCTATTTGTTTTTCAGTTTCTGCTGCTAAGGAATTTCATGAAGACTCTTACACCCTTAACTAGCAAGTGGAGCAGGGGTGTTCTGAGGTGCTAAGTCTCACCGACGCCCACCCTTCCAATGCCTAGACATACCCAGAAGCCCAGTGTGAACTGGGCTTCAGTATTGAGGCAGATCTGAGTTGGGATGGAGTTGGTAATGGGCATCAAGCTGAGACCAGCTCCCCCAACTTTGCAGGGCTTCCTTTGTGCCATTTGGCAGGAGGCCCTCTACTGAAAGGGGCCCTATCCCATCAAGGAACCTATAGTTTCAAGTCTTACTGTTGGAATTACTTGGAAGAGGAGCCTGTGTTGCCACCTTGGGAAGAAAGTTTCTCTGTCCCTTCAGTTGGAGGTAGAGGGAGGGCTGCAGTGGGCTTGGCTGGCAGTGGAGCACCACCAGTGTTTGCACAAGGCCAGACTGAGCCCCATTCATCCTCCTGCTGGTGTGTGTGGCTCTGTCATCCACAGATGGAGCCAGCCAGGTCTGCAGCCTGAAGTCTGCATTTAGAACTTGATCCCCTAGTACGACGATTAAATTCTAGTAAGTGAAATAAAAATGCTTGAGTGGGGGAGAGAACGGAGTCAAACAATCGTTTTATTTAACTATGAAAAGTTTTTGACAGTGCACCCCCAGCTTCCCGAAGGCTAAGAGGGCTCTCCATCTACTGCAGCCCTTCCCCTGGGACTTTGAAGCAGTAATAGGCTGAAGGGGCAGTGTAAATAGTGACCCTGGCGTCCAGGAGCCCCTTCCCCCTTCTCTTTCCCCAGCCCCGGCACCAGCTCCCCAGACAGGCAAACACAGAACACTGAGCAACTTCAGGTCCAGGCAGGGAAGAATAAAGGTGCTTTGTGAAGGGAAAGGAAAACATTCCTGGGGGAGGTGAGGGGCTGGGGCATGAAAGTGCCCTCAGTCTGGGTGGATGCTGCACACCCAGGAGGGAGGTGGTGGGAGGAGGGCCGGGCCCAGCCAGGAAGCCCTGGGCGTGGGCAGGGCTTGTGGGAATGATTTCATTGGAAAGGCCTGCGGTATTTTTTCCCCTCCTGTGTGTGGTTCTTGGAGAAAGTTGGAGGTGGTGAGGATTTCAGTTGCCTTGGCTGCCTGCAGCAGAAGCTGAGCAGAGGTCGGCAGGGAGCTGGCGGGGAGCTTGCTCTGAGCCTTCCTGCCATGCTCAGACCTGGCTTCTGCCTGGAGCTCTTGCCTATCATCCTCAGGGCACCTCTGACTTCACTTGCTCTCCCTGTCCCTAGTCCTCTTGGTGTGCATAGAATTCTTTTCCTGGTTTTTCTTAAACAAAGACTTTAAAGGAGCAGATGCTCTCTGAGGTCCTGCTACATTCTCTGCTAAGGGCTAAAATGTGGAAGTGAGTCTGGCTTTTTTACTTCTATTGATCCATTTATTTTTAACCAGAGTCTTCTGTTTTTTTAACTTCTGTGTTGTACTGTTTCTTGTGTTTAGTCTTCGAGTGCTTCGACTGACCATGATCCCTTGGGCCCCCTCCCGCCTGGCTGGGGTAAGTATTGTGTTGTTGGCCTTCTGTTTGGCAGTCATACCATTCTTTCCCCATCTTCTGCATGTGCTATCTATCCCTCGGGTTTTCGTTGCACTTAAACATGTGCTGAGAACACCCAGTTGGAATGACGGCAGTGGTAAAGCCAGCAAGGTTTGCCTGTGCAGCAGTCACCTGCCACAGCTAATGCAGGGAGCTATGCAACCCCAAGAAAGAGTTCTCCAAGCTACTGTTGTGTCTGAGTCCTGAGTCCTAAGTGACTATTTTGGCACATCTCATGTCCATGCAGACTTCTTTCTGTCTGTGACACTGATGGAGGTTGCCGTCTTAACAGGTCTTCTCTTTGCAGCTGAGACACCAGAAGATGGACACCAGCCTAATTTTGAGTAGTGTCAACCACTGTTGCTCGTGGTCCCATTGTGAACAAGACCACAGGGGCACAGAGTTGCACACTGGTTGGCGGTCCTGAGAGTGTAGCACTGATGCTCCGTGGTTGGACATCTCTGTCATCAGCAGCCACTTCTCACCCATCCCAGGTCCTTGGTATGACTTGCCAAGACACCCATGCCTTGGGAGAGATTGTAGACTTTATGGCTATTTTAGGAAGCAGTACCATACCAAAAAAAAGTGTCATTAGAGATTCTGCAGCTTTCTGAGCTGGCAGGATTTGGTCCCTGATGTCAGAGGGAGCAACTTTCACAGGAGCAAGCAGGCTGTTGGGTTTAATTTCTTGACTGCGGTATCAGAAGGTGATAAGGGTTGGCTTGGTGGTGCTCACAGATGCTATTACATGGGTGTGGAGTACCATTGGGACGCTGACAGTGATATCAAGGGCATCTCCAGCATGTGCTACTTTGGGGCTAGATCTCGATGTAGACAGCTGCTCCCTGGCAGTAATTTAAGAGGCTCTGTCAACTCCCCTAGAGTATCAGTGAGCTCCTAGTACATTCCAGAGTGCCTATCCTAGCAGTAAAAGCCTATGGATTCTTGATTTAGCTAGGAAACCCTCATGCACACAGATGACTTGGCTGGCTCTCTGGCACCTCAAGGACTAGCAGGTCAAGCGTAAGAGCAGAACTTGGGGACCCTGAAATGAACGAGGAGAGTGCATCAAGCTATGCAGGAGTCTGTGTGCAATATGGCAGCTGGACACTGGAGTCTGCAGTCAGTGCAACTCCATCAACTGCACTTCCTCTGCAGCCAGCTTGCTAAATGACAATCGCCATCGAAAAAGCTGTGGAAACTTGAAGATAGTCCGAAGGGTAAAGTATGTGAGCTTGTGAGACAGGAGAGAGGAGTCCTGCTCGGGTCAATGCTGTTTATGTACTGTCAGAAAAGCAGACATGCTCTGCAAGTGAGAAAAGAACATTTTAGGTTGGGCATGGTGGCACTTGCCTGTACTTGTAGCACAGTGAGGCTGAAGTAGGAAGAGCAAATGCAAGAGCTGGAAGAAAACCCTGTGATGAGAACATAGTGTCTGGGGTTCTGGGTTGGGATCCTAGGGCTGTAGCAGGGGCTGCTTCCTCCAAAATGATGAGAGGAGTGGAAAGGCAAGGCCCAAAGAGAGATCTCATAATGCTGAGCGTGCTGGTCTTCCGTTTGGCTTGAGGTGTCAGGCGCTATTGTATTCCTCCAAGGAGTCCCCATGGCTGTCCCTGATTTCAGGGGGAGGGTCAGGACACATCCTGAACAGCCTTAACATGTGACAAATGTTTCCAAGTCTATTTGCCCCATAAGCCCTGGTGCTGCTGTGTTCACAAACAACTCTCCCATCCCTGCATGACAAAACTGTTCTTTGAAGGCTGCTGGTGGGTAGGCTGCAGCCACATGAAGCAAAATGGCCAGCAGCTCAGACCCGCCACAGAGAACCCTCTGCTTTGTTACTGGTCTTGGCTTTGGCCCTTGGCTCAGCCCCCATGGAGAATGTAGTTTACAACGGTGGCTCCTAAGCTGGGGCAGCCAGTCCCTCAAAACCTCAGGGTGGGGCCTGGGGTGGGACTGTTTCCAAGGCCCACTAGCTAGGCATTGAAGGTCTGTAAAGGCTCCAGCCACCTCCTGCCCTTTTTTTCCTTTTGCTTTTCTGGTGTTGTGAGGGTTTGGTTGACAAAAGTCTACTTATAAAGTCTCAGGTGTGTAGACCACAGGTAAGGCAGAACCACAGAGCAGACCCTAGATGACACGGAAACCATCCTGAGTGGCCCTGGAAGGGAGCAGGGGCTGGTGGCGCTCTCCCCATTCCTTTCCCTTTTCAGTTTGTAGGTCTTTGTGGCTCCTGAAACTAATTATCATTGTTCTTTAACTTTACTGTGTCAATTAAAAGAGCGAGAGTTCTTAGTGGTGCTTATTTCCAGGACAGAAACTGCTTTGAGGCCCAGGAACTTCCTGGAAAGGCGGTCTTGTGTGGAGCTCACCTCTTTTCTACTCACCTAGAGCTGGGGGTGGGGGGTTCGGTCACCCTCCATTCCATTCTCTGAGGCTGTACTGCACACAGAGGGATACAGTTACATCCCTGGCTCAGCAGGGAATATAGACCTCAGCACTACCTTCCTTCTGACAGGCCAAACAACCAGAGTTGGGAATGGCTGACCCCTTCCCTGTCCTGCAACAGGGAAAGGTGCTTTGGTTTTTTTCCCCAATGGCAAGTGTGAGTGGCCAAGCTCTCTCCTCCTAACCTTCTGTAGCAGGTTGGTGATGGGCACAGAAATGCTAACCCATCACATAGGCAGCAGAGCAAGGGATAGGCTGTTTGAATCTGATTACATTCTTTCTCTTCTCCTGTGGCAGAGAAGAGGCAGGACAATGGACGGGTATATTACGTGAACCACAACACACGCACTACCCAATGGGAGGACCCTCGGACCCAGGGGTAAGGACTCAGACAGAGGGGCCTTGAGGGATGGGCCATGAGGGCTCTGTGCAACTCCAGCAATGGCCAAATGGCCTTTACATTTGCCTAACATTAGGGGACCTATAGGCCTTTTATAGGCTTAATACTTCAAGAGCCTCAGGACACAAGAATGTGCCATACCTTCCTAGTGGGTGTGGGGCTAGGTACTGAGAACTTGATTGTTAGAACATTGAGGGCATTCTTGCCCTTCAGAAGCAGGACAGAGACACGTGGAGTCTCGGAATTGCTGGAGCACACGGAGGCTGATGCTACCCATCCATTTTAGCATTTTAGCATTATGGGACTGGCATTTATAGCCCCATAGTAAATGGGACTTTTTTGTACATGACCTGTTTTCTTACAACTTGGTTCTCACTGGGTGCATATCCTTAGGGTATCCTTTCCCCCATGGAAGGCTCTGCAGAACCTGGAAAAAGCAAAGACAAAGTAGGACTTAGGAGAACCCAGCCTCCAAGCCCAGGTCAGCCAATAACCCCTCTTCTGTTTCAGGATGATACAGGAGCCAGCTCTGCCCCCAGGGTGGGAGATGAAATATACCAGCGAGGGTGTGCGGTACTTTGTGGATCACAATACCCGCACCACTACCTTTAAGGATCCTCGTCCAGGGTTCGAGTCAGGGTAAGGACCTTTACAACCATAGCCTTGTCCCCTAGCGCAGCCCCAGTCTGCCCTGTTAAGCTACCAGGAAAGAGGGGTCTATATGTGTATGTGCTGTTCTAACCACTGCCCTCTAGTACTCATGTGGATGTCACCACTAAGGGATGGGCCCAGGGCATTGTCTCCACGTCTTTGAGTCTCAGTGTCAGTCAGTCCCTTCCTGTGTCTTGCTTTACTCCTCTTTAAATTCATGGAGCAGAGCATCCACTTTCCCTGGGGCTCTCAGAAATGGACTGTTGATTTGCTCTCGCCAGGACAAAGCAAGGCTCACCTGGTGCCTATGACCGAAGTTTTCGGTGGAAGTATCACCAGTTCCGTTTCCTCTGCCATGTGAGTTCTAGCTTTGGGTTCCGTGGGAGTGGGGCTGGTGATTGCTGTCAGGTTGGTCTCCCAGCCCCACATAGGCTCTGGTTGGGGGGTGCCTTAGGTAGGAGCAAGATGCTTGTCCCACTCTGAGCTGTTTGTCTTGAAGGAGTAGGCTTCTAATCCTGGAGGGGTCGGGCTGTGCCATCACAGATGGAAAAGCCCTTTGAGTGAGCACCCTGGGAAGCCCCAGTTAAGAATTTCCCTTTTCTTTTCAGTCAAATGCCCTACCCAGCCATGTGAAGATCAGCGTTTCCAGGCAGACACTCTTTGAGGATTCTTTCCAACAGGTTAGAGAATATTCCTGATGCCAGGATCCAGGCTTCCTTCCATCACCCAATCCTGTCTCATGGCATAAGTGTTGGTGATCATATCCATTAGACAGTAAGCCTTAGATAGAGTCCCCTGCCCCCACATCCCTGCCTTCTGTGCTGGGGTCAGGGGCAGGATGGCCGGATGCCCTGTCTCCCCAGATTATGAACATGAAACCTTACGACCTGCGCCGCCGGCTCTACATCATCATGCGTGGTGAGGAGGGCCTGGACTACGGCGGCATCGCCAGGTGAGCCAGGGTGCCCAAAGGGCTGTACTCTAACCATGTCCCCTGGCTTCAGGGCCCATGTTAAGAAAGCTCCCTCCTTGGTGCTGTTCTTTGCTTGAGTTCTCCTGCATCGACAGGAAGGGCCCTGGTGTGATACTCACGGGAATCTCTTGGGTTGCAGGTGTAGCTCAGTTAAGATAGGATGCTTGTCTATCCTGCAGGCCCTGAGTGTGTTCCCCAGCAACACATAAATCAAGCACAGTAGCTTACATATATAACTGTAATATTTGAGAAACAGAAGCAGAAGGATAGGAGTTCAGGGTTGTCCTTGGCTACATGGTGAATTTGATGCCATCATGGGTCTCATGAGACCCTGTTCCCAAAAAAAAGAAAATCCCTTGATAAATTTCTCTGGCTAATATCAGTAAGCTACGAATCAGGCTCAGGCCTCAGCCCTTTGGTTATTAGATTATGGGGATGCCAGAGGCTTCTTGGGGAGGGGCATGGTGTATGTTTCTATGCCAGCCTACATGCCATTTACCTGGCATTGATCAATGGGCAGAGGCTAGCTTTTAAGGTCTGTGAGTGTCCCTTAAAATCAAGCCCTGGTTTTCCTTGTATTTGATGCAGCCAGAGCGTTAAGTCAGATTTCTCAGAGCACATCTGGTATGTCTAAGCATTGCTACCCCTGCTGCATGTCATGTGTACCAATTAAAACAGTTGGTATGAACCCTATAAGAACCCAGAGCACTGTGTTACCTCACCCTATGAAAGTTAACAGGCTCTTTGGGAAGCATTGCCTTGGACGACAGGCAGAGGGTCCTAGCAGTGGGAAGGAGCTTCATGGCTGTGTGACCTCTCATCCTGCTGACCCTGTGGTGTGGGGATACCTTCTGGCTTGGTGTTGGGCTCACCCGCCTCTGATCCTATTCGCTGGTGGTGTAGTCTTCTGTGTTGATCCCATCCTGCAGATGAATTGTTCTTTTTCCGTGGTGACCTCTCCAGGCTGTGCTTGGTGGGCATCTGGTGTGGCTCCCGCCCTGTGTGTCTCTCTCTGTGTCCTGCCAGTGGTTTTACCCTATGGTAGGTTACATCATGCTGTTCTACCACAGGGTAGAACCACGGACAGGATACTGGAGCACCCTCTGCATCGAAGGACTCCATCTACACAGCCACAAACAGCCCAGCAGCCAGGGGCTGGCCCCTTGACCTGTGCTCCCCAATTGTTTAGCTCAAGCTCTGAAGGACTCTGAATTCTGGCTTGAGGCTTATATATAGGGTGCAGATAGATGCTAAGGCATCTATTGGGTGGGTGTTGGTTGAGATGAATG
>JADRCD010210115.1:0-34003 GCA_019843815.1 Montemys delectorum | reverse complement strand
GCATCTACATAAGACTGTTAAATTGATTGTTGTTTTATATCAAACAATTTTTATAATACTCATCTTTATTGTTATATTTTATAAATTTTAAGGAATATGACAAGAAAAGATATTGTAGGTGTTGAAGGGGGAGTCTCTGGGAGGAGTTGGGGTACAAAAGGGAAACAAGAATGTGATTTAATGGCCAAGCGGTGGTGGCGCACGCCTTTAATCCCAGCATTTGGGAGGCAGAGGTAGGCAGATTTCTGAGTTCGAGGCCAGCCTGGTCTACAGAGTGAGTTCCAGGACAGCCAGGGCAACCAATTGCTTGAGTGACTGTGACATCCTGTGGCTGAGTACTGGGTGGCTTCCCAATGTTTTGCCAGGGTCAATCAGGCAATTGCTTCTGTCCATTCAAAAAGAGTTCACATGAAGGAAGCCTCTTTAGTAACAGAACTAAGTTGCATGCTGTAATAATATTAAATATATCAAGCCTCGGCTTGCCGGCACATACCAACAACCCCAGCTACACTGAAGGTAGAAACCAATAGGTCAGTCATTCAAGGTCTGGCTAGGTGATAGTGAGCCCAAGGCCAGCTTGAATAACTTAGCTAGAGGCAGTCTCCAAATTAAATGGATAAATAAATATATAAATTAAAACTTAAATGGTTGGGGCAGAAAGCTCAGCAATAGAGGGGCCTGGTATGCAGGAAGCTCTGAGTTGGATCCCTAGCACTGAATCATAATATGAAAAAGAATCATAATGCAAAATTACATGTACAAAATAACTATAGCCACATAAAAGTAACACAAAAGAAATTATAAATAAGTCACAGGAGTGAATACATTCTGGTAACACTGATTTATTTATTTTGGGGGGTTTTTGTTTGTTTGTTTGTTTTGTTTGTTTGTTTGTTTTGTTTTTCGAGACAGGGTTTCTCTGTATAGCCCTGGCTGTCCTGGAACTCACTCTGTAGACCAAGCTGGCCTCGAACTCAGAAATCCACCTGCTTCTGCCTCCCAAGTGCTGGGATTAAAGGCATGCGCCACCACCGCCCGGCTAACACTGATTTATTTATTTGTCTATTTGTAATTTCCAAATTTTCCTGAATGTATAATGCTGAAGGTTGAGAGGACCGCCACCCCTGTTAAGTTCATGTGTTGAAGATCTGACCCCCAGTGAGAAGGAATTTGGAGGCAAGGCCTGTGAAAGGTAACTGGAGTTGCGTCAGTGTTGACGATGGAACCCGGGGATGGGCGTAGAACTCTTCTTATGACAGATGCTCTCTGTACTTTGTAAGGACACAAGTAAAAGGTGGCCATCTGCAAGCTGGGAGGTGGTCCTAGCAAGACCCACCACACTGTGCTCTGCCGTCAGATGTCTAGACTGTGACAAAATGAATTCCTGCCATTTAAGCCATACAGGCTGTGGCATTTTGTTATGATAACTGAAACACACACACACACACACACACACACACACACACACACACTCACGTGGAAGCAGTTTCTCCTTTCCACTCTGTGGGGCTGGAGACTGAACTTAAGTTTCCAGGCTTGGCGGCAGACTCCTTTAGTGGCTAAGCCTGAGCTGTCTTACCAACCCAAGAATAATTTTTAAAGCCTCATTATATATTTGAGATCTACAACAACGACAATTTAAGTCATGGAACTGAAGTATACATTTCTGCTGTATTTTTATATTTTGTTATAAATTGTACTTAGAGTAAAATTAAGAAAATCTTTACAGTATCAGTTTTTGACTTTGTTAAATGACAGGGTGGGGTGGGGTTCATTTGTTCCTGTCACCTCTGAAAGTTCTCTTGTATCCCCTTCTGGTCAATCCACGCCTTTCTGAGGTACTAGTACCCACTGCGGTGCCTGGGTGCTAGAGATACCAACTCCAGTCCTCATGCTCATATGGCAAGAACTTCATTGGCAAAGTTACTTCTGTAGCCCTGAGGCTAACTTTATACGATCTACTTTGATAATGTTCTATTGCACTTTATAATGCCCTATTATACTTGACAAGAATGCGTGTGTGTGTGTGTGTGTGTGTGTGTGTGTGTGTGTGTGTGTGTGTGTGTTTAAAATTACTTTCTATGGTTTTGAATCTGGTTCCCGAGAGAGGTGTTTCTCCCCATAATGTCTTATAGGTAGGCCTATTGACAAGTGCCACTCTGATCAACAACTGTCAGCAAGAAGGAAAAACAGAATTGGTCTGAGCAAAGCCTTGCTTGATCCTCTTGAGAAAAACTGAAACATCTCTTGACTGCTCCCCTCTCCCCCTGCCGCCTCTTTATATGCCATTAAAGCCTGGCTCTCTGCTTTAGTTCTAGCTTCTCTGTTCCAAGCTTCCCGTTTCACCTGGGCAGATGTGAAGTGGCTCCCGTTCCTCAAGGCGAGCTCTCTTCCACTTTTTGTTTCTCTCTAGCAACATAATAGTATTTTGATTTAAATGTTTGTCCAAAGTTTGTGATTATCATCTTTGAAGGGCCTAATCCCAACAAGCTACTGGTCACTACTGGAATGGAACTGCCTATCTTTTAAAATTTCTGGATGAAAAAGTTTGTGGAATGTTTGAGCGGAAGAGATTATGCAGTTTATTTAACAGTTTGCTTTTTGGGAACTCTGGTCAACCTCACACTGGTAGTAATTCAACTGTAATCAACAGACTAGCCTCCTATAAATGTTTCTGTCTGTAAAAGTCCTTTTTACTTTTAATTTTGAGACAGAGCTTAACTAAGTAGCCCAGGCTGACCTTGAACTCTCAAATACCCAGCCTCAGCTTCCCGCATAACTGGGTTTACAGGTGTGTTTCTAGAGGCATGCCTCCTAATAAACTTCTGGTCAACCCCAACAATGATCAGAGGTTTTCCTGTAACCCTTATTACTATGGGCCTTGGAGTGCCTTTTCCGAGAATAATGTGTCTTTAAATAGGACAGCTGGGAAGTCCATTCTGAGGATGTGACTGACCTTTTGCATAACATTAGTTTTACCTGGCAGGTGATGTGAGGTATTTTTAATCTGTGTTTACACTGTGGAATGATTAAATCACATAAATGAAACTGTCTTTTATACTTAGCATTTTTTTTGGCATGGTAAAAGCATTTAAAATTCTCTTCGGCAATTTGAAAATATGAAATGTTATTGTTTAATATTTAACATCTGAGGTCCTTACAATGGACAACTGAAGCTCATTCTTCTAGGCTGCAACTTTGATCAAGGTCACTGGATTTCTTTCCACACCTTCTCCCTACTTCTAGTAGCCATAATCCGATGCTATACTTCCGTGATTTTAACTCTTAGGTGCCCCAACTGAAGTCACGCAGATGGTGTTCTTCTGTAGCCCGCTTACTTGCCCTAACATAGCATTCTCCAGGTTTATCCCTATTGAAAGAAACAGGCTTTCCCTCTTTTTAATTGCTTAATATTATTTCATTATCACCAGCAACACACCATCTGACAATGAAAGTAGATTAATCTAACACCTTGGTTATTGTGAATCATGCTACAATGATCATGGGAGAGCCACTATCCCTAGCTCACTGCCATGATGATTTCCATTTCTTTAGATATGTGCACATAAGTGAGACTGCTGAACCAAATGGTAATTCTATTTCTCATTTTCTGAGGAATCCCATACCGTTCTCCATAACAACTGTATTAATTTATATTCTCATTTATAGTATACAAAAAAAGCTCCTTTCTTCATGCCCTTGATGTCTCTATCTTTATAATTTTAAATTATATTTACATATGTGCATGTCATAATGTGTTTCTGGAGGTCAGAGGACAGCTTGTAGAAATCAGTTGTCTCCTTCTACAATGTCAGTCCCAGGTATCAAACTCAAGTCATCAAACTTAATGGCAAGTTCCTTTACCCACTGGGCCATGTTGCCAGGCCTTAGCACTATCTTTCACATCACTTATAATAATCATTCTATCCATTGTGAGATGTTCATTGTACCCATTGGCATCTTCCTGTGATGAGCAATACCTTCATATATCTTTGGTGTGTCTTCTTTTGAGAAATATCTATTCAGGTGCTTTATATATCTTTAGAATAGGTTTTTGTTTTCTGTTGAACTGAGTTCTCTTATATTTTTGAATGATAGCCTTTTATCAGACGGATATTTGTAAATTATTCTTCCAGTTCATAAGCTGTCTCTCACGCTTCTTTCAATCTCGTGTAATCTCATTTGTTCATTCTCACTTATATGCTGCCTAAATTTGGGAGACATATCCCAGACATTATTACCAATTCAAAATTGATTACTTTCTCTTTATGTTTTTCTAATTGTTTACATTTTCAGTCTTACACTGATTATCCATCTTGAGTTGGCTTTTATATATGATACGAGACAAGGCTCCAATTTTATTTTTTTTGTCTATGGTTAGCCATCTCCATAGTGATTTTTCTGTAGAAACTATGTCCTCTCTGTTGTATGTTCTTAGAACCTTGACTGCACATGCTCAGTTTTATTTGTGAGCTCTCTGCTCTGTTCTACATCAATGTATCTGTTTCTCCATTATTGCTATACTTCATGAACACTTGCTTATTTGTATTTTATGCATATGAGTGTTTTGCTCGCGTGTATGTATATGCATTGCAGGTGAGCCTCGAACCTACAGAGGCCAGAAAAAGATATCAGATCCCAGTAACTATAGTTACAGATGATTGTGAGCCATCATGTGGATGCTGGGAACTGAATTCAGGTCCTCTGAGCCATCTTTTGAGTACATAGGCCGTGGGTCTTTAAGATGAAACATGAAGAATATAAAGTATCTGTGCAAATGGTAGGAAAGATGTTGGCATATCTGAAGCAGAGAAAGAAGGTCCGTTCTGCTAGGAGAAAAAATAATACAATCTCACAAGAAAAAGATTAAAGAAATGGAGATTAGATACCAGTTAAAAAACAGGCACACTGAAGGTAAGTTTGGCTTTAATACAAAGGTGGCAGTAATCTATAGAAGGGTTATACAGAAGAGAGTCATTCATGATCAAGCTTTTTGGCCATTATGTGAGACATAGACCGTGGATAATTTATATGACTGCTACCTTACCCAGGGATTCAGGATTTTGTTTGCTTACTTGCTTTTGTTCTGCTTCGTTTTGTCTTTTTAGTCATACACTATTCTTCATAGTCCAGTATTCACCTTTGAGAGTTCCAAAAAGATTCTCTTAATGTGTTCTAAACTGTTCACTGCTTGACATGGTGTGGTAAAATCCCACACTGCACTGATCCACCCCATACAAGACAATGGACATCCATTTGTCCAGTATATACACATTGTGTATGCCACCTGCCCATCCGTCACTTATACTCCATCTTGGTCACAAGAATTCTATTATCACAATGTAAGAGTTCTTGAGTTTAAGTGACAAGCATTTTCTTTAATGGTTGCAAAGTGCAGAAAAGCAGTGACATTGCCACATACTTGCCACTAGAGGGCAGTGGTGGACACATGAGATTGGAAAATAAACCTTTTGTTGGCTGGCAGCCTTGCAAACTTCTCAGAGTCTGAGGTGGGAAAGGGGAGTATTGAGAGGATGAAAACAGGCCCATTTGGCAATAGAGCTTGAGGAGGGACAATCGCAGGGTCATGGGCTTTGCATCGACCTAGGGAGAGCTTTGTGGAGTGGGAGGAGCCATCCCAGAGTGGCGTCATCCCAGAGACGAAAGTGGTTTCTGCTCAGATGTCTCAGTAAATCTTGACTTCATTTCCTTGCTCACAATCAGGTATGCTTATGCACCTGGGTTCCCACTCAGGGTTCCATCTATAAACCTCATATTTTGACTTCTTTTTCCCCGTATAGGTTTCAAATACCCACTCATTCTATCTTGTCAATCCTCCTGTTTAGTCTGCAAGGTCTAGCAAACTGACTCCAATGTTGGTTCTTTCCCAGTACAGGGCTTCTCTAAAACAAATTAGTTAAAGATCACACAGCCTCATCCCTCTGGTGTTGTCACTGCCTGACAGAATCAGTTAGCCTGAAGGGTGAGCTGATGGGCTCTGCTACTTCCTGTTCACAATGTCTGGGCAAAATCATCTCATCTCACAGGGCTTGGGTTTCTTTGTTTGCAGAATTCAGATGATAGGCTAGTGCCTACCTCATGGGGTTCTTTTGAGAAGTGAGTGACTAATTAAGGTGTCTGAAACAGTGCCTGGCATCAGTGAGCAACCCGTGTCCCATTAGTATAGATTCTTTTTTGACAGCCAGGCACTAGGAGGCCCAACAGTGGTTGGGAAGGCACTGTGGTGGGGGCTGCAGAATTTGCATTGGAATGAGCTCATCTTTAGTAACAGCTAGAAACACTCAGACTTGTGGAGAGAATGTAGACAAAGTAAATGGTGTTAATGAAAATATTTGTCTTCTAAGTTAACAGGGAGTGAAATGGACTTTCTAGGTATCTAGTTCTATGAATGTTAACACAGTCTCATGAACACTGAAACCCAGAACAGACCCATCCTTCCCTACAAAACCTCTTCCCAATGCCCTTCCAAGGTTACTGGCACCGTGCTCTGCAAGCTGACACCTGGGCCTCCGACAGGGGTAATTTAGATGAGGAATACGCAAAGCCTACCTCATTTCTTAAACACCAGGGAAAGACTGAATCCCAGATTCAGAATCTTCCTGCTAGTGCTTGCTGCACACTGGTTGTTCCCTCCACAGGAAGTCCCTCTTCATGCCTTCCCAGCTCAGTCTTTACCTCCTTCGATTCATGAATGCCTTTACAAGAGGACTCCCTTCTGGTGGCTGCTACCTGACACTTGGGATTCCTCTAACACGACAGCATGCATCACCTATATTCTGCCTACAATTTATTCCACATACTGTCCACTTTCCGCTTGCACTGACAAAATCCAAGTGCCTCAAGGTCAGGTAGCACTGGGTGTCCTGTTCCCTGCTATATCCTAAGCACTTAGAACTCGGTGTCTCCACATAGCAGGGCAGCAATAATCATTGACTGAGTGAGTCTACATAAGATCACCAGAGACAAAGTTTAACTACCTCCACTGTTTTCTGAGAAGACCAAATGTGGCCACTCCCCAGACTGGCCTGTGGTAGCAGTCAGGAGATTAAAAACATAATTAGGATGGGGGCAGACTTTCTAGACTGAGTTAAACGCGGTGGGAAGACCCACCTCAAAGTTGGTGGCACTCTTCCCCGGGCTGGATAAAAAGGAAAACGAGCTGAGCACCAGCCTCCATCTCTTGCTGCTTCCTGACTGCAAATGTGATATGATCAGCCGCCTTACACTCCTGCTACCATCTTTGCCATGGTGGTTTGTACACCCACACTGTGAGCCAACGTAAACCCTTTGTTCCTTAAATTGCTTTTTGTTAGCCACAAAAGAAACTAGTAGGGGATGACTGTATAATAAGATCTTGATGCTGGTGATGGTAATAACAAGAGTGATGATGGTTATGCTGGAAATGGGGTTACCTATTTATTGGGCTTAAGATCCTGGTTCTGCTGAGATAGACCAAAAGATGGGACTTAACTTCTCAACAACCTCGGGCAGGAAATGCTATTACCTCAATTTTAGTGATGTAAAATCAAAGATCAGCAACAATACAGTCACTCAGCTTGCAGGCCTCTGGCTCATTAATTCAAATCACCAATCTTGTAGCTCCGCAACTCAAATGTAGAACTCCCAGTTCTAGTGGCCACAATCCTGACCATCTAGCAGCCTCAATCCCTCATAGCACTAGTATTTGAGCCCTGGTAGAGCTGAGGTCACGGTCCATGGGCATTCCAGTACACTATGGTACCCTAGTCCCCTTGGAATCTGGCTTCTCAGGTGTTCAAGTTGAGTATGGCCTTTTACACAGAGGCCCCACCCCTTTATTCTGTACCTCACAGGGATTTCACCTCTGTTTTCCTTCTCTAGCGTGTCCTTCCCTATGCTCCCATCACTCTGTCTGGGAATTTATTCTGTCCATGCTCTCTGGGCTTATTGCCTCCTCTGGAAAGATTCTGGTGCTACTCACTAGTTACCAACTAGGCCCAAAGCCGCTTGTTATGGTGTCCTATGCACACACTCATCATTGTGGATTTGAGAAAAAGGTCCTGGTCTTGGCTCTGAGCACTAAGGTACCAAGACTGGTAGCATATGTGGACTTGCTGAGTTGGAGATAACCAGCAGGCAGAGAAGAGTCAATGAGATGCCTGCACTGTCACACTTTGGAAACCAGGCAGAACATTCCAGCCTGCTGAATAAGAAAACAAGTAGCATTCTTCTTAAAGACAATGGGACCTGATTTCTAGTAATGTCCCTAAGAATGTAATGATGAGAAAATACCAGTCATCTGGAAAATACACATGCTTCTTTTGCCAGAGGACACACATACAAATAGTGTGGGACCCATGTAGATGTCTTTCTGTCTATATTTGTCTGTCTCAACACCCACAGAAAAGATATACCTATGTATATATGTATGTATGTATGTATGTATGTGTGTGTGTGTGTGTGTATGTATGTATGTATGTATGTATGTATCTATCTATCTATCTATCTATCTATCAACCATCCATCCAGGTAATAGGTATAGGTATATATATATATATATATATATATATATATATATATATATATATGCGGGGAGAGAGAGAGAGAGAGAGAGAGAGAGAGAGAGAGAGAGAGATACAGAGAGACATAATAATGTACAGAGGCAGCAAGAGACACACACAGAATGACAAAAACATAGAGAGAGAGAAAGACAGATGGAGGCAACATTCACAGAGAACATACCTGATGAGCCAGACTATGCCTACTTGGCCTTCAAGTCTCCTACACCTTCAGTTGCTGGCCAGAAGCCCCCTGCCTAGGGCAGGGCAAATGACCAATTGGCAATGCTCCTGGAAGCCAGGTGGTAGCCTAATGAGGAAGTTGGCAAGTACACTTGGGAAAGCAGACATGGCATGGTGAAAAGCATCCCAATAAACAGGTCTAAATGCATCTCTTCATGCTCTGCCACACCCCTCTTGTCCTTCACTTCAGTAATGACCCTATTCAGTCACACGGGCTGGCAGTTTGAAGATCTGAATGCTTTCCCTTCCTCTCCCACATGCACTTACCACTAACCTAAAACAGACTGATTTATTTGCTTCTGTAAACCCCATAGTCATATTCCCTAACAGATGTAATTCTTTGTTTGCTTCTGCGACTCCCCAGTTGACAGTCTGTTAAGTCTCCCAATATCAGTTACCCCGCTTGACCCTTTTCATGCCCCACCAAGTGCACTTTGGAATTCAAAATCCTTTTGCACCATTGGAGATAACAAGACTAGGATCATGACTAGTCATTTTCTACTCCAAAACTACCTGGTTTTATACTTCCAATAAATGAAACTTCATTCCCTACAGTTTGAAATGATGATCCTTCATAAGACTAAATGTTTCATGTTGGATCACCAGCTGATGACATTATTTTGAGAGGTTCTGGAGGACACGCCTATCTGGTAGATGCCTACCATAAGGGGATAAATCCTTAGGGACTGTGTCATGTCCCAGAATTCTCTTTCTTTTGCTCTGTTTCCTGGCTACAAGTTTTGTGAGCTACTGGGTTCCACCCTGCCTTCTCCATAGTGATGGAATAAAAGCTCTGAAACCATGGGTCAAATCTCTCTCTAGTTTCTGTGAGGCAACTGATCACAATGACACAAATGACCTGATGCCATAAACGCTTCTCATTAGGAGAGTAGGTGTTTAACCTTACCATCACCTACCCTCAGGCTTTTTACTAGCCATTTTGCCTGAACATCTCCTTCCTAGCTCCCTCCTTGCCACATGTGCCCCACATCTATTCCCACTCTGATCCTTCCCTGTACTGTTGCTCCAGACATAACTGTCCCCCAGAACAATGCAACTATGTGCTATTTCTCATTAGGCACTCCTAGAAAAAAAAAGGAGGTCTCTGTCTCACTGCCTTGCCCAGGATCAGGCACACAGAACGAGCCCACACATAATGAACACAGGGTATAATTCTGTTGGAGGAGTCTAAGTCTGTGGGTGGTTGTAAGCTATCTGTGTCCAATTTGGGGAGGGCACAGGAGGAGATGTCTGTGCAGTACAGAACCCCCACATTCTGGCACTCCTACTCCAGGATGCTGTTTTCCTGATGGGATGTACCATAGTTCGAGCATGGTCACTTACCACCAAAACTTGTGAAGAATAATTCCTCAGTGGGCAGTGTCGGTTGGTAGAACCTAATAGAATGTGTTTATGTCAGTGGGACAAAATCCTCATGGATTAATGGTTTCCCTCAGTCATGCAGGACTGAGTTAGCTATTGAAAGAAGAGCTGTTACAAGTCAGCCCTTGTGTCCACCTTGTGTTCAGGCGCTTACACCCCACTCTCCTGAGTACTTCTGATATCTGTTGGCATACACCATCTTGTGATGTGAGGATCTCACCCTGGGTAACAATCTGAGCTTGAACTTTTCTATCCCCTGTACAGTGAACCAAATAAATCTCTCTTCTTTACAGATGATTCAGTCTGAGGATTCCTGCTACAACAGCAGAAAACTGACTAAATAAAAAAACAAACAAACAAACAAACAAACAAAAAACCCTTGGTAAACTGATTTGTTCAAGGTCACTTAGTTCAGTAGAAGCACAGGCTATATTGGAGCACAAGTCTCCTGACTAATGTGTTTATATGCTTCTGAAACCACCCCACCTAATACACAAGGATCTCCTGAATACCTGCTGGCTACTTTACTTTATCCCAATAGGGAGCATCATCTCTGAATTACCAAATAGCATCCCACCATGTGGCTGATTATGATCCAAAGATAAGCACCCACTCTCTAATCCTCATTCAATCCCTTTGGACAAATACTATCACTGACCTCGTTTACAGATGAGTAAACTGAGGCTCAGGGAACGTAAGACCTTGTAGGATATCATGTGCCAGCCCATTTGTTGTTGCACTGTTCTTTACCTCAGAGTGGAGGCATCCAACCACTGAGACACTCTAGTGGGCTGCCCCACCCACCCATCTCCTCTTCTGGCACAAAGAGCTAACAGAGTGCTCACTGGTAACATCTGTCCAAGATTCAGCATTCTCTCAACTCTGAATTGTCCTTCGCCTTGGAAAGCCTAAGTCTGGGAACTGGATCAAGAATGGTCCAGTCAGCTGCAACTTCAGGTTCACACTCCCATCTTGCAGGCTGGCTGCCTTTGTGCTACTGAAAAAGAGACATTTGAGCGAGGCACGCACACTCTGTGTGTGTGTGTGTGTGTGTGTGTGTGTGTGTGTGTGTGTGTGTGTAAGATGAAATAGTACTGGGGTAGTTAGTGCCATAGGACCCTCATCCTCACGAGAGGGACACTGGCAGTGACATTGAATGGTTAAACAGTGCTAGGTCCTGTTCCAAGTCTCTCTTGTGTAATGAACCCTTCCATCCTAACAGTTGCCGGGGAATAGAATATGCAACTTTGGCACAAAGATTGTTTTGAGCTGAAGTTAAAAAAGATCAAAGGAAGAGCTCTCCACCCTTTGTTTGCCTAAAACCAAGCCACCCCTTTGCCTGTGTCTCAATGTCCACCAGGAAGCACATAAGTTAATTGCTCCAGACAACATTGATCCTTTAGGACCCATCCCACAACACAAAAGGAATTTCCCCGATAAACTCTAACTAATTAGCTTTTCTATTGGTTTCCAACTTATTTCCTGTCTGATGAACTCAGCCGTTTTCCTCTGTGTTATCAGTTCTCTGGACATCTCTGCTCTTTTGTTAAGAGGTTTTCCAGTTCAGGGTCCATTTATCCCTCAGGGTTGCTCAAGTTCACATTCAAGTGCTTGTGATTTATCGTACTGCTGCAGTCCACTGCTACACTGTGAGTTGAAAATACCTGGAGGTGACAATGCAGAGAAGAAGCCTAACTGACTGCACACCCTAGCTCAGCAATGCTGCACATCACAGGGTATTGGATGCTTCCTCTGTGATCACAAGATTGCCTGGACCACTGGCTGCAGCAGTCCAGCATCATGGAAAAGGAACACACCACACATTGCTAGCTTGGGAAAAAAGAAAAAAACATTAAAAAATTGAAGCATTCTATTAAAGGAGTGTCATAGTGCCGCCATAAAGTGAAACGGTCTCAGGTTGAACCATGGGAAGATGACAAGCAAGTGCTTATATGCACTGCATGCCTTAGAAACTGTTTTTCTTTGATAGTCTGTCCTTTTGATAGTATAGGGCCCCAGGAAATGACCCAGAGATGACAGAGGACAGTGAGCAACCTGCCTAAAGCAGTTTCTCATGTTGCATTGGCTTTGCTGCTACCTCATAACTGTAATTTTGTTACTGTTATGAATAATAATGTAAATATCTGATATGCAAGGTATCTGATATTTGACCCCTGTGAAAGCTCACACCACTGACAGAGACAGTTTTTCTCTCCTCTACAATAATTTATTATTCTTGCTTTACAGATGGAAGAAACTGAGGCCCAGAGAGGGAGAACTACTTGCCCAGTGGCCACAGCCCTAAGGTTTGGCCAAGAGAGATGGTTTGGGTCCTGAATATAAGCCCCACCCCTTCTGCTCCACCCTTTGGGCAAATTATCCTATTAACTTCCAAGCTTCTTTTCTATCAGCAAATGAAAGGCCCTCATGAAGACTTCACACAAGTCTTTCTTAGTCCCAGCTGTTAGAGCCAAGCACAGAAAAGAGGTTAATTTCTCTGCCTTTGCTTATTTTGATTTCCAATAAAACTTGTCATATTATACTAGTAATAACATTTACTGAAATTATTTTTAATTGTCCCATTACATAAAAAGCCCTTAGCTAAGCATCTCTTATGTATTCCCATGAATTCCTAGCAATCAGATGGAAAAGGTTCTCCTGCCTGTGTGATTTTTATCCATAGGCAGCCACATCTCCTCAAGACTTGTAATTTATCCAAGGAAACACAAGCCCCCTCATAGCTCAACCAGGCTGCTGGTATCCCAATGTCTAGGTTCTTCATAGTTTTGTTTAGTTACCACTTGTTCCACCTTCCTCCCTCAGAAACAGCGCCTCCTGGGGGTCAGAAGAGGAGCTGCCTGAACCTCTAGCCTTACTAGGAAGCTGGGAACACTCCCAGTAGATGAACAGAGCAATAAGGGAATGTGTACATTAAAAAAAAAAAAAAAAAAAAAGGAAATGGGTGAAGACAGATTAAAATAATATTGGAGTCAAAAGCATAATTAAAATATACTGCATTAAAAACATTTTCAATAAAAAAAATAATATAGGGGTAATTTTGTGCCCTGTTGGATTTCTTCTCATTGGGAACTCATTAACTCTAGACACCTCCCTCCCCACAAATGGCTTCCCAGCCCTGAAGTGGCTGAGCCTCAGCCAAGTGGGAACTGTGACAGTCAAAGGCAGAGGACATCCAACAGGCAGAGTATGTAGAGTGTTAGGATCCTGGCATCAGACTTCCCCACCGGTAGCACTACTGTTCATAGTGGGCAAGGTAGGGGCTTTCTCCAATGGATGGGCTGCCTGGCAGCTGTTCCCTGGGCTTCTGCAGTAACAGCTCTTCTGAGGCAAGCCTGGTCAAAATGCTGATGGCAGGCTCAGCTTCCTCCCATCAGCTCTTCTTTACATCCATTTAGACTTATTTTCTTTTTTAAAAAAATACAACATTTTATTAATTGGGAATTAGACACATGTACAATGTGTTTGATCATATGCATCCTCCACTCCTTCCATTAACTCCTGCCAAATTCAGGTCTTTTTTTTTTTTTTCAAATCCACCAGCTCCATTGTGTGCTGTGCACATGGAGCCATCCACTAGAGTGTAGTCTGCCTCCCAGGGCCCATATCTTTTAAGAAAACTGACTCTTCTCCCATAGAAGCCATCAGCTGCCAAGAGTTCCTCCATTATGGGTGGAGGCTCCTGAGCTCCTCTCCCTCCATGCTAGAATGTTCACTAGCTTCATTTTGTGCCAGTTACTACAGTTGCTAGGAGTTCATGCATCAACCGTCCTGTCATGTATAGAAGATATTCTTTAGCTATGGTTTTTCTTTACCTCTGGCTCTTACAATCTTTCAGTTCCCTCTTCCACAATAGTGCCTGAGCAGTGTGTGTGTGTGTGTGTGTGTGTGTGTGTGTGTGTGTGTGTGTCTACGCTCACATGCCGGGGTGATGTTGATGTCCCATTTATAGTCAAGCATCAAATAGGCACTTATTCCCTGCACTTTGAGCAGTTGGGAGTTTCTGTGTTAACCACCATTAACTATCCAAAACCAAACCAACCAACCAACAAACAAACCACCACCACCAACAAAAAAACCTTATCTGTTGAGGTCTGACAACCATTCTAGTCTATAGGGACAGAATTATAAATTTAAAAGGCAGTTGGTTCCAATGTTCGATTTGCAAAATAATAGTAATAGGTTCACCCTGGTACCTGTAGCAGAAAAACAAATAGTTAAGATATATTTTTTAAAATGCTCATCTTTAGTCATCAGGGAAATGTAGATTAAAACTACTTTGCAATTTCATTTTACTTGAGGCAGAATGGCTAAGATTATGGAAACAAAATAAACAAAATTCTAGGAAGGAACATACTCTTCTGTCAGGCACTGTTGGTGAGAGCAGAGTTGTAAGTCAGTGTAGTCACTGGAGTCAGTGTGACAGTTCCCCAAGAAAATTAAAAACAGAATTACTGTATGACCCAGCAATATCATAACAAATTTATTTCTTATTGCAGAGAGACATGCTCATCCATGTTCATAGGTGATTATATTCACAACAAATGGGACATAAAAATAGCTGAGATGCCCATCAACTAATAAATGATTCAAGAAAATATGGTACCTATACATAATGAAACTTTACTCATCTATAAAGGAAAATGAAATTTGAAGATAAATGAATGAAACTGGAAAACATTATACTGACAGATTTAACTCAGATCAAGAAAGACAAATGTTAAATATTCCTGCTCATATGTGGATGTTGGCATCGAATCCTTAGATTTGTGAATTTAAACTGGAGTACCTGTACAATCCAGAAAATAAGAAAGGGATCACTGATGGGAAGAGGGAAGGGAAATCTTAAGGGAGAGGAATAGTAAAACCTTGGTGATATGAAAGGGTGCTGCATAGTTATTTTTTTCCCTAGATAAAAATATCCATCTTAGAGTTCATTAAGGCATAAAATGCTCTAAATGGAGGTGAAACATTCTCTTCTATAAGAAGCTTGTTAAGCTCGGGAAGCAAGCCACTCAGAATTTTCAGGAAATCCGTGAAATTGACCAGATTACCTGGTCCTCTCTCGTCATGCATAGATAAGCAGTAGGGACTACTGAGACACCCAGACAAACCAAATAGCCTAGAGTTAACGAAACAGAGACCAGCCAAGCTGGAAGAAGCAGGGATCAGCGGAGCAGGTAAGAGCTGAAGAGGCTCAGACCACCTGAACTGCTTGAAAGAGACAGTTTCTAACCTGCTGAGATTTCAATTAATTTTGTAGTGCACTCCTTGTTTCCAACTTTCACGAACCATTACCTACATTGGGTGGTATAGTTGTCTTGGGAGTCATTTCTGCTAATGTAGGTAACTCCAATAAAATCCATTGGTACACTGAGTTGGACATTGATGTTATCCATACTTTGGTCTGTCACTGTTTTCCTATCTGAGATGGGTATTTCTTTACGGTTCCGTAGGAATAGTGACACACAAGGGGAAAAGGGAGGGGAATAATGAGAGGGAGGTTTAAGTTGTCTTATTTTCTTGGTCACTAAAGCTCTTCCCACATCCTTCTCTTAGCATCTGAGCTTGCTGAGAGATGAATCCAACACTTAGGATCCTCAAGCCTTCTCTTTATTATTGAAATAGTCTTTGCATGGGGAACGTACAGATACTATAAAACAGTGATGGTCCTCAGTAACCATTTCCTTACTCCCTGGGATATGGCTGGTGGCTGTCCCCTCTTTCTTCCTATCCTCTAAGGATGCTCCACCAAGGACAGTGCAACACACGCAAAACTCTCTGGATCAATACCCATCTCCTTTGCTTCTTGGTCTTACCACTTTGGGCCAGCTCTTAATCTTTCTGTACTCCAGTTTACCCATCACACAACAGGGATAATCATTCTAGCCCACTTCCAGGCTTTTAGCAAGTGTTAGATGATTAATCCCATACAGATTACCCTTCACATACAGGCAGTGAGTAAGAAGCCAGAAGCTACACCACAGTGAAGCATGACTCTGGCACCCTTAGTGAATAGGAAGGGTAATCTGTGAAAAGGAGGTGCTGAGACTGTCAGGCACTTCAGGGAAAGCTGCAAATGGCACCATGTACAGTGTTCTGCCAACCTCTGCACACGCCGCATGCAGCTAGCTCCTTTGTCGTAGCAGGTGTTTCTCTGAAGCCCTTATCACATCAGACACTCTGTGGACCTCCTGCTTGGAACACTTCACCAAGGCAAGTCAGCGCTGATAACTGAGGACTTGATACATTGCGTCCACTGCTTTAGAGCCATTGCTCCAGTTTGAGTCTGCAATGTCCCTGTGAGGGTTAAATTAATCTCAGTGGTCAACTTAACTGAATCTGAAATCAACTAAAAGATAATTTACTGGGCACACCTCTGAGGGCTTGTCTTGATCAGGCTATTTAAAGCAGGAATACCAACCCTAAATATGGGCAGTCCCTTCTAATGACAGTCCAGATAAAAGGACATCAGAGGGAAAAGTTATGCACTTTGACTTATTATTTTCGATCTTCAATAGCAAGTTCACCTACCGTGCTTCCAATATTCATTGATTCTCTTATTGTGGCTGCCACTACTGCCATCCCTTATTTCCTGCTTCTTTGGGCTTCCAATGAGGACTAAAATCCAGTGTCTCCTCAAGAATCCTCCAGACCCTCCTCGTCCTCCTTGTCCTCCTCCTCCTCTTCCTCCTCCTCCTCTTCCTCCTCCTCCTCCTCCTCCTCCTCCTCCTCCTCCTCCTCCTCCTCCTCCTCCTCCTCTTCCTCCTCTTCCTCCTCCTTCTCATTATTATTATTATCACCAGGGTGTGACTGCTGAAGCATTTATAAACTGAGCAGCTTCATGGTTCTCAGGTTCTTCAGTGTGAGGACAGCTACTGTTGGACTCCCTAGCACACACCATGTAAGCCACCCTAATAAATACATCACCTTTTAATATATATTCATTCAATCAGTTCTGTTCCTCTAGAGAATCTAATTAATACACTTCCCAGTAGGCTCAGGGTTTAAATGTTTGTTTCCCATTTTCAAGAGGCTGGGTAACCCTTAGGAAGTGGGGCCTAGTTAGCTAATGCAGGTCACCAGGGGTGGGCTTTGAAGGGTAAGCCCAGCCTTGGTTCTGTCCTAGTTCCTGCTTCCTGGTCTGCTGTCATCTGTAGCCTCTTCCATATGTTACCCCTGCCATGATGGACTGAAGCCCTAGAAAACTATAAGCTAAAAGAAACCTTTACGCTTTTTCTGGCAGATACTGTGGTTAAAAAAAAAAAAAAAAAAAAAAAAGTGATGTGAAACTGATAGTAACCATTCAGGAAAACACTGGAACCAAGTGTTGCTGCAATATTTAATCTCTATCAGGGGCTTCTACCCTGCCTTTGCATGAGACTCTTAATCTCAGGGTCACGGGTTCGAGCCTCACATTGGATGCCAATATGTTGTTGAAATATTAAATCTCAGTCAGGAGCTTCTACACCACCTTTGGTTATGTAATTCCTAGATAAAAGATACACGTGACCTTCAATTTATATCAAGCGTTTATCAGCACAAAAGCTGGGCAGGTATCTACACTCTATGCTATCAGATTCTACTTTTCTATTGATAACCTGACTTTTCACTTACTATGCTCCACCTAGCTGCTCTGCACTCCAATTGGTCAGCCCTTTTGACCATGATTTTAAGGTTCTTACCCTATGGCATCTTCTCCTCTCTCTACCCTCTTCTCTTCCCTCTTCGTGTTTCTCCTACATCCCCAAGCCCAGGAATCCCATGCTCTAACTATTTCAATTCTGCCCAGCTATAGGATATAGGCATCTTTATTCACCAATCAAGAATAACATGGAGGGCAAGGACACATGGTCTTTCACAGCACCTGGAGTTCACCAATTCAGCTAGAATGATGGATGAGTAAACTTCAGGGATCTCTCTGTCCCTCGCCAACCCCTGTCTAGTGCTGGGATTAAAGACATATTTTGCTTCTCAAAGCTTTTTTTTTTTTTTTTTTCAATTTTGGTAGTCTTGGTAGTGGTGGTAGGGTTCTGCTAGGAATCCAAACAGATTCTCAAGCTTGAACAGCACACACTTTACTGACTGAGACATGTCTCTGCATATGGCATTCTTGTGGAGACACAGCGAGGTGACAGAGGTGGGATCTACGGTTGCCAGGTGTTAAAGGTGAGATGTTTGTGGCTATGGCAGGATGAGAGGAGGTGTGCTGTCATCATAGATGGAACTGTTCAGTATATTTATCATAGAGCTGACAGGTACATGGATCCACACATGCACCAAAGGCACAAAGACACACACACACACACACACACACACACAGAGAGAGAGAGAGAGAGAGAGAGAGAGAGAGAGAGACAGAGAGAGAGACAGAGAGAGAGACAGAGAGAGAGAGAGACAGAGACAGAGATAGAGAGAGACAGAGAGAGAAAGAGAGAGACAGAGAAAGAGAGAGAGAGATATAGAAAGAGAGAGACAGAGAGAGAAAGAGAAAAAGAAAGAGAAAGAAAGAGAGAGGCAGAAACAGAAACACAGAGAGATACAGAGACTGAGACAGAGAGAGACAGAGACAGAGACAGAGAGAGAGAGTCAGCCAGGCATGACAGCAACTCCCTGCAATCTCAGCACTTCAGAGGTGGAGGCAGGAGAATTGTGAGTTTGATCTATCTTGGACTACATATTGAGATCCTGACTGGAATTAATAGAAAGCAAGTTAGTCAGCCAGTCCACCCATGTTGCTTCCTTGATTAAAACTTCTAATTTGGGATGGAATCCATTCTCCCTTCCTTAGCCCACAAATCTCTTAACAACTCTGGCTCCAGGGACACTTTAACGATATCTTCTCTAATTCCCCCTCACCTGGCTGGCTGCTCTACTTGCTCTTAGACTCATTTACTCTCCAATTTCTCCAAGATATTTCCACCTACTCCTGAGCTTCAAATGAAACTGAATATCTGCTCTATTGACAAAATGCCACTAAGCACAGTTAAGAATGCCTCAAGTATTTGTTGAATAGATAAATGAAAAAACCCAAGAGATGAACCTTTAGTCATGAAATTTCCAGTTCTCTGAGCCTGGTGTTATGTTTTAGTTTTGTATTGTCCTTCAAAAACAGAGCAGCCCCAATCTAGAAATGGTTAATCCAGATCTTGGCACTTAAAAACTATATTCAGTCTGACGTCTTCCTGTAGCTTGCTTGAGTAGGAACAGGATCTAGGAGACACCATGGTGGGACACTCATATTTTCTTAGAGTAAAGGTATGTGAACCTTAACCAAGAAAAAGCTGCCCAGAAGCACTACCACTGTGAGGAATTGTAATGTCCCTGTAGTATCTTTCAAAGGAGGATTAGCACCTGGTTCTGGCCATCCTACAGGTTTAGTGCATCCTCTCAGAGTCAGCCCAGGAACTGAAGGAAACTAAATACACAGAGTGTCAGTAACAAACTCAATGTTACACCACAAAGGTAGCTAACACCTGATGTATCGTCCACTCAGATGTTTCTAGCCTCCATCCCCATTCTTTATCCACTTGGGATTTGGGAAGCAATGCTTGTTCTTGAAAGTAAATGTCAGAGGAGTCAACTCCAAGATGGCCTGGTTCTCCTCTAAAGTTTCTCAAAGACTGGCATAGTCAAGGCTGACAGAGCAAGATGCTGATGACCACAAATATTTATTGAGCATCTGTTCTGTCACATGTCTTGGGCTGGGTTTTCCCCAGGTACTGTTGTTTGATTATCAAGATTGTCTAAAACACTTTCAGCATGCATGTGAGTGTTGGGGCTGTTTATACAAAGAGAATGACATAAATCCTGCAAGCAAGGATGCCTGGGAACTCCCCACTCCCAGCTGCACCAGCTCATAAACTTTTAGTTACCTTGAAGACAAAACAGTATGCAGCCCCATGCAAACTCATCTACTTCTTTTAGGCTTGGCCAGTATCTTAGGCACTGATCAGCACAGGCATTGCTGTTGAAGGGCACATATACAAAAGCCACATATAATGTATGCTTTTGGTGACTAAAATGTTTTCAAAGGTATTTTTGGCTACATAGCTCTTCATTTCATACTACGGCCTTGTTACCGAAAGAATAAGATTGTTCCTGCTATACACTTGTTTATTCTTACTGAAGAAAAAACAAGAAATCTGAGATCTAAAGGGAAGGTTAAATACTATAGGCTTCTATTTACTGCCAGGATTTCTGCCCACTGTTAGTAAGAGCATGTAAGGTGTACACTACTCTGCTGGACAGCTCTGTCTGCCTCTCTATGTTCTAGCTCTTCTCTCTACTTCTACCCTGTGAGCTGTATTCTCCAGTCCTGTAGAATAATGCCTGTTTCTTTCCTATAATAATGCTTTGCATATCTGGATGCTTTTTTAACAACATGTGGACTGGGCAAAGTGTCATGTATCTGCCCTTTTTAATGTTGACTTCATTTGTTTTAGGTCTGGCTATAAATCTCAGGTGTCACACAATGTATTGGCACTTGCCTCCCCATTATACAATACCAGCAACTAACTCTGTTCAACATTTTGGAAGCCACACTCATGAAACAAGCAACTTAGTTGGGAAGACAAAGAACAGAAAACGTAAGTTAGCAGAGCTGGTATAATTGCATGGAGTATGTATCCGCCATACGTGCAGGGAATCGTGCAGGGAATTGACCTCAGTCCACCCATGAGGGAAGATTTCTCACATGGGAGGCAAAGCCCACATGAAATGTGTCCTGTGTCCTACACCCACTACAGGATAATGACCTAGCCTCACATTATGGCTTCTCACTCCACACTGGCCTCAGACACCTGTCATAAAGCCAAGTACAGATTATGCAGTCTGTGAGTCTATTCTAGTCTTCAAAATACAAAGAGACCTGGAAGCAAGAATAACTAAATTAAGTTCATCTCAAACTTCTCAACTGAAAGAAAAACCTCTTCAAATAAGAAGAATGCAACTGGAAGCACCTAAGACAGGAAGACGTGGTTCCCAATTCTTAACATCTATGGACTAATGAACAGACATGGGGCAACCCAATTTCTCTGTACTGCATTTTCTCAGCTATAAGTTGAGGGGCCCAGTGTGTAGAATGTGAGCTTTCTTTCAGACTCAGGGTACTCCAGTGTGCAGCTATCGCAGGTAGTAAAACAGACAATCCACAATCATCTGGCTGGGCTGACCTATATCAAAGTTGGGGCATGGTTTCTAGAACAAAGAACAAAAAAATCAAACAAAGGCAGACAGGGTTGCCATCTCCAGCCCTGTCCTTCACCCCTGCAACTGCTGCCATTCCAGTGTGTCTACTAGAATGGGTCTAGATATCAGCCTTATTATTCAATAAATGGATAACCTTTGGCAAGTCGCTCCACTTGTGACAGACAGCCTTGACTTTACATATCTGCGGTGCCGTGGAGTTAATCTGCCCATTCCTAGGAATGCACAAAAAATAGTGTTTAACTACTGTGGAGCCCCTGTCACTCAGGGAACACAGGTGGCATGCCCCTTTATTTAAACATTGTGTACTCATCAAACTCAACCCATCCACTCATTTTTGAAGCTCATTCTTATCTAAGACACAAGCACTCAGTGCTAAAAAGGCTCTAAAAATCCATGCCTCCTGTCCCTTTAAACCTCTATGATGGGAAAACAAAAGGAGGCTCAGAAAAAAAAAAATTGGTGACTTAGCTCAAGGACGTGACAGTTCTTCATCAACAAAGCCTAGCCTAGAGGCAGGGTGGCAGACACCAAGGGCTACACAAGACACAGAGAGGGCCCTTTGTAGGCTCCTCTCTCTTTAAAGAAATTTGGAACCCCTCTCCTATGTGACTAAATTCATAGGAGTAGCTGAACTTTTTACTTCTGCTTGGGGGTGACGAGTGTAACAGGAAGATCGTGCCATAGAGGGTGCATGAGATGCAAGTGTGAGATATGAGAATGCCTTGAAGTTTTGATGAGCTGAAAGTCAGAGTTTTCAACAAGCAGCCGTTTCCAGATGCTCCCCACATGTGTGCTCACCTCTGCCCTTTTTAGTTTACCCACTGGAAGCCTTTCAGGACAGGTAGGGAGGGGTTTCTGGCTTCGGCAACAATTGAACAACCTATACCTCATTACACACAGACAAGAAAACCATCACAACTGTGCTAACTACAGCATAATAGGAACTGAGGCATTCTCTACCCTCTGACAACCCAGCCTGAGCAGGCAGAGAGTGCTCCAGATTCATTCAGGCACATTAGTAACTCAGGGGTCAGTGACCTGAAGGTTCCTGGTAAACAAGATAAACCCTCTGAGAGCATTCAGCGATTCCTGGAGAAATTTTACTCCATAGTCTGCTGGGGTGGAGCACTAAGGAGGGAGCACAGACAAAACAAGGAAGGGCCAGCTTTATAGCTGGATCCTTGGCACATCAGCTCCCATCCTGGCTTGATTCCCAAAGCAAAGCCTTTATCTTTAGGGAGCATTTGACAGAAAGCTACACCAAGGACAAGTCTGTTTCCAGCTCCTCCTGATTGCAGGGCCTGACATCACCTGCCAGAACCATGTGGACTTTAGCAAACAGACCCAGAAGGGGAGTCTTGCCTTCCTGAGATTACAATGCAGGCCAGTGGCAGTCACTGGCCAGAGCTGGTCCCTGACACCCTGCCTAGGGCTGTTGCTGCCCCCTACCCAAAAGCTTTCCCTTCACCTTCCAGCCCCTCTCCCTCTTACAGATCCTTGGGCTCACCTCCTAGTTCTGAGGATCCCTCCAGGTTGAACAATGCTCAGAAGCAGGTGGCTGTTAAATGGGGCATGTGGAGCTGTGCCCATCCACATGGCATGGAGAAGCTACAGCCCTGCAAAGGGGCTCTCTTTCATCTAAAGAACAACTCCTCCTCTTCCTCCTCCTCCAACTCTTCCCACCCCTCCTAGGTCCTCCTCTGTAGTACTACTGGAACATGTGCTCTACTTGGGAGGGAGGGAGGGAGGGAGGCAGGAGAAGAGTGTGGCTTTTATTGGAAAGCAAATGCCAACAGTGTGCTGAGCTCTGCTATTTCCTCACACTAAGGAAAGGCAGAATATGAGAGAGAGAGAGAGAGAGAGAGAGAGAGAGAGAGAGAGAGAGAGAGAGAGAGAGAGAGAAGAAAGAATCATGATTAACCCCTCTGTTACAGCTCTGCTTCTTAGTGAAGCCAAAGAAACAATATACTTAACCAATGGAGTGCCCGCCCCAGGCATTACATCACCACTGAGCTCCCTCATTGGCTAATAATTCCTAAAAGGCAAAATCCTATTTCTAGATGCTTAACCCTTTCCTACTTATCAAACCAAAAAGGATTTGGTTTATACCAGTGTTTCCTCAATTTGCTTTCTTTTTTAAAATCTGACTCTTCTGAAGGGTATCCTAAACATAGTTTATACTTCAAATTATCCATGCCACAACCTTTAGAGGGTACGTGGATATCTATTTCAACAGTGTAAAAAACAGGGAACCCAGTGCACTCAGAACTCTTCCTTGCCAAGGGCAGTGACTTTTTTTCTGAGTTTATAAAATATACTCAATACTTAGTGGCTCTTCTTATTCATGTCTGACTCTGAACAGTGGACATTATGGTTCCTCTTTCACAAATAAGGTTTAGTCAGGCCTCCTGGCATAGGTCTGCCATTCCAGCTACTCAGGAGGCCGAGGAAGGAAGATGGCTTATTCAAGGCTAGCTTGAACTACAGAGTAAGTTCAAGACCACCCTTAAGAACAGAGTGAGATCATGATGTCTCAAAATAAGTAAAATGAGTGCTACTGATGGGCTCCATGGAAGAGGACCAGCCTACCCTGAATGAGGTTCTGAGGTCAGTCATTTGCATTGGAGAACCTAAGTAATTTGCCCAAGAGCTGGGGCTCATTTTTAAGGCCAGGCTGATGCACCCTATCTTAATTCCTTGTAAAGTTACTGCTTTTCTTTAAAAAGCCAGTTATCTAGGACCTTGGCTGTCCTAGAATTTGCTATGTAGATCAGGCTGTCCTGGAACTCACAAAGATCCATCTGCCCCTATCATGACTTAAGGGATTAAAGGCCTCAACCATGATGTACAGCATGAAGTTAAAGTTAAGCTTGGCCAGTTGATTTGCATTTTACATTTGTCTTGCACAGTCTGCTAGATTCCAGAAATTATTGACATAGTTGATGAGCTATGAATGCCAGAGCCGAAGAAGAACAGAGGACTGGAAAATGAATTCTCATATAGGTATATTCAGAGGCTGTCAGCTGTTCTAGAAATCCCTGTCTCCCTCAAGTTCATTCCATCTGCTACTACTGCAAACCTCAGCCGCACTCCCATGTTTTATAGGAATCTCCTTCCTACCTGTAAAGATGGGAGAGGTACCCTTGCTCTGTGCTTCTCAGGTGGCTGTATCTGGGAGCTGTGCTTGCTTGTTTACTGGATCAGCTTGATGCAATTAAATCTGTGTCTACCCTTTTCATCCACATATCCCCATAACAGTGCTGGCCATGTGTGAATGCTTGGTTGTAGCTGATAGGGAGAACGGAGCCAGAGGGAAAGGCTAGTGTTGAAGTTCTAACTGGATCATCATGCTAGGATGAGAAAGGCAGAGGGCTGGAAGACTGGGACCCACATGCATTAACTATCTGATCTTGGTCATCTTGATTGAGGTGGGAGGTCTACTCTTGTTTTCTTTGTCTTAACAAGGACTGCATTACCTTCTTTATAGGGTAGCCGTGAATATCACATTTAAGAATGGCCCAGCATCATATGCTTTCCTCCATATATTTTGTCACAAGAATTCAACTGTTTCATGATTGACATCTGAGAGCAGACAACTTTTTTTTTTTTTTAGTATCCCAGCCCAGGCTTATCTGCTAGACTACAGATTCACATCAAATGCATGCTCTTCATGGATACATGATGCATTTCAGTAGGCCAGCCCCTCACAGCCTGCTTTTCCACAGTCTCCCCACTGACAAAACACCCAAACTATCCATCCAACCTTTTAAAAGTTGATCTTACATTGTATACAATTAAGCACTTTGAAAAACATAGTTGAGTGATGCTTAGCACCTTCATACTATAGACAACCCCCACCTCTATCTAGTTCCAAGGCCTCACCATTGCTACAAAGGAAACCATTCACCCACTCCTGCTTAACCTTAGCCTGTGACAAATGCTGTTTTTCTTCTTGTTTCTGTGGATTTACACGTATGGATAACGGTGACACTGGGCAGCATCTGGATTCTTATGCCCACATTCTGTGTGTCTGTGTGGGCATGTATTTGCACACTTGCTCAGTACTGCATGTTCAGAGGCCATGGATTGAAGGGCAATGGCTTTCTCTATTACTCCCCACCCTATCTTTTAAGACAGACTCTTTCTCTGAGCCTGGAGTTCATTTCTTCTGATAGGCTGTCTTGCCAGCTCCTGGTCTCTACCTGCTAATGTTGAGTTACAAGTGCACACCACCACACTCAGCCTCTTTACATGGGTGTAGAAGATCAGAACTTAGCTCCTCATGCTGGTGCAGCAAGCACTTTACCCACTAAGCTCTCTCCCCAGCCCTGTGTCTTCCTTCTTTTTTATAATTATGTAATGTTGACAAGGTCCATTTACCCTGTTGCGTGTATTATAATTACTTTATTTTTTGACTAACAGGTCATTTGGCACACTGCATTCATCCATTCACCCTGTGATAGAGATCTTTCATCTAGCCAACCCTAAGCCATAAGCCTAACAGTCACTTCTGACCTTTCTATTTTCTATATACCTTCAATCAAGGATAGCAGCAAGTCCTATCCATTCTGTGCCAAAGTATAGACATAGAATGTCTATACTTCTGCTCTTTCCCTCTGCTTATACAAAACACCCATGTCTCAGTAACCACCTGACTTCTAGTTGATGCCAAGACTTCAGTGTTTTCTCTAGCTATTGGGATACTTTGAAAACTTAAGCTAGATCATCTATTCATTTAACTATATTGCCTTGGCCTCTTTCTTCCTTTACAGAGCTTGCCTCTTAGAGGCAAGGCAAAAAAAAAAAAATCAACAAACACATAACATATTATATCAGGTCATTACATGGGTTAAAATATTTCACTAGCTTCATTGCACTTTGAGTAAAATCTGTACTCAGTATGCCTCCAAGGCCAAGCAACTTCAAATGCATCTCAACAGGCTTGACACAACCCTTGAGTAATGTTTCCACTACAGTGAGCTGTATTCCTCTGCTTCATGGTCCACAGGCAAGCTATTCTTTCCACTTCCTGATCTTAGCTCAGTTGAGTATCATGTATCAAAATAAATAGCACACACACACACACACACACACACACACACACACACACACACGAGGTGAGAGGGAAGGAGAGAGAGCAAGAAAAAGAGAGAGAGAAAGAGAGGGAGAGAGAGTGCTTCCCTGATAATCCCATGAAAGAAGTCCACCATTCATTTCATACTTTAAGATACACAGACATAAGTGCTGGGATGGGGGCATAGCTCGGGGTAGGTGATGTGTCTAGCATGGGTGAATCTCGGGGTTCAGTCACCATTTCCCAACCATCTACACATATATGTAATGAAGAAAGATGTGCTTAACACTGCTGGACCCCAGGAATAATGCAGCTTTGGATGGCCTGGAGCCTGGGGTGTAGTGAGGAAGATCAGCAAAGGGAACAGAATAAAATTAAAAAGTACTATAAAGGGAGAAGGAAAGGAAAAGAAGATGTTCACTTCCAACAGGAAAGTCTTTCCAAGGAGGCTGCACTGAACTGCAAGACACAAAGGATCACTCAGGGGGAAACAGAGCAAAACAAAACAAAGCAAAACAACAACAAAGCAAAAATCCTTTCTCTCCTATACGCCGTACATAGCAATGATCCATCCTTCAATATTTTCTTTTAAAATATGCAATGCTCACCACTTTTCCTCCCTTAGCAGAACGACTTGTATCTCCCTGCCTGGGACAGCCTCCCAAACATACTGATTGCATTAATAAGTGTTTGAATTTTTGAGTGACTCATCAATAAGAACATATCCTAAAGTGTAACAAGTGACATGCTGTGAGGGATGCTGTCACTCTTATTGTAGTAGGGACTCCATTTGGCTGGAAAGCACTGAGATGACTTCAAACTGAGAATAAGAGAATAAGAGTGTTTTATTTATTAAAAATGGAAAATAACTCTGCATGTTGTGGGTCAACTGGGAGAGGGTGCACATACCTAGCAAGCACACTCAATGGGAGTCATTGGGGTTATTAGTAAAGGTGTCTCACATTAATACTCAAGCTCAACATGTACTTTCAGAGGCAGTAAAGAAATTGGAAGGCCAGGGAAACTTTCTAAGTGACCAGTCTAAACCATCCTCATTTTCTTTGCAAAGCCATTCAGTGACACAGAGAAGCATCCATGATGTAGAAAAGCAGCCATGTCCTCCCCACAAGGCCAAGATGTCTCACCTCCTACTGCCCAGCCGCCAGGAGTATTGACTGCTTATAGCTCATATTTGTGTCCATATTTAGACATCATTTGGCTTCAGGGACACTTTAAGTTGAAGCCCCCTTTAGGAGCACTGTATACTTACTGGCCGGTCAGTGTGGCTTTCAAAAGCCTCAGAGGATGGCCTGCATCTTCTTCTCCCCTCCATCATGGACCAGTGTCTACCTGTGCATGGTGCTACTACCCCCACTGTTTACTTGCTTGAACAGTAAAGCAACTTCTCAAGGACCCTTCTACACAGAAATCTTAGCACCAGTTCTGCGTTCATCCCAGCTGCTATGATAAAATATCCACAAAGCAACTCAGCTAAGAAAGGGTTTATTTTAATTCACAAGTTCAGGCTAAAGCCCATATTTTAGAGGGCATGTCAAGGTGGCAGGAACTTGTGGGAGCTAGTCACAGCCACAAGCAAGGCAGAGAAAGAATAAACCCGTGCCTACTGCTCAACTCACTTCCTCCATACTTACACCATCCGGGACTCGATATCAGAGAAGAGCACTGCTCGCCATGAGCTAGGTTTTCCCATAAATCAACTTACAAATAAAGGCGATGCCTGACAGATATACTTACAGGTCAATCTTATCTAGACAATCAGTCCGTCATTGAAATGTTATTCCTTGGTAATTCTAGGTTTAGGCAAATTAACAGCTTAAAAGTAACTAGCTTAGCGTCTCTGACCTTTTAAACAAGGAACCTTGCTTATGACAACTAGGCACAATAATTTATACACACACACATACACACACAGAGAGAAAGAGAGAGAGAGAGAGAGAGAGAGAGAGAGAGAGAGAGAGAGAGAGAGAAACAGAGAAAGAGATCACAATGCCGATAATGTCTTTAAGGCAAATAGATGAAGTGGCTTTCTAGTTTCACTTCCCAGGAGCCCTTTTTCTTGCTGCTATTCCAGTCTCTATATGACAACCCCAACAGTAGCCACTGGGCCCTGGGAGATAGAAAGGTAACCCAAGGTAAAGCAGAAGTTCTCACACAGGGACCAGGCATCAGAAAGTGAGCACAGGTGCTCTATCCAACTCCCCAAGGGCTATCACTGATGATAAGATAGAGGCCACAGCCTCCAATACAATGACACTGAAGTTCAGAAGCAAGTCTCACATGGCAGCATCTCCCTGCCTGAATTCATGCCCAGAAGCCAGGGTTACCGAGCCCTGGTCAGAGAGTCAGCCTTAAGGGGCCAGAGTCTTTGCAGTCAAGTTGCCTGAAAACCAGCTTTTTACAACTTACTAGCTTGTAGACACCAGCCTCCATCACTGCCCACAGAGCCAGCAGAGTGTCCGTGGAAACAACTGGGATTCTTTCCCAGCCTCCCTTGTCCTAGGATAAACTTGTAAGGCTGCATGCATCTCTAGACCCGCGTACATTTTGGCTAGCCCCTTCTACCTTGCAGTTTATGACCCACCTGCAGGTCCTGGTCCTACTGTGTAATCTGCTGTTTGATTAGCTGAGATTCTGACTTCTTCACTTCTTTCATCTGCGCATAGAAACATCTACCTGGAATTCTTCACGGCCCTGATGCCTCTGCCTCCCCAGTTTTCAGGCTGGCAAACTCTCCAGTCTCTGCATGTCTTCCAGGCTGCATCACGACCCACCCACCCCTTGCTGTTTGCACTACACCACACTGCAATCCCTCCTATTCTATCCCTGTAAAGCCCTAGCAACTCCTGAGATTCTTTTTAGGCCGCTGGAGCTGATCATAGTGTCTGGCATATAGCCAAGTAAGTCATGAATAAATAACCAGGGCGCTCTATCAGTGTTAGTCCTAGTCTGGCCAGGAAAACCCTCCAAGGTTTTTTTCCTTCGCCTCAGGACAGCTGGAAATAGAAGACTGCACAACAGATCTGAGCCCCAGACCCAAGGCAACAGGTCCTGAGGGACCTGCATAAAGCAGGTGCTGGGATCCAGTGCAGAGCACCAGTACTTGCTGTGGTCTCAGCTTCCCAAAGGAATCACTTTCCCGGGACAGGTCAGGATGTTGGGTTGAATACCTCAGTAGTCACAGCTTTGAGAGCCCCAGGGTTCCGGTACTCTGCAGGGACCAGAGCCAGGGCCCAGCAACAGCAGCCTGGGACCAGAGAGTGGCATTCCGGGCTCATGGAGCCCCTGCATCCCGCCAACGTGCAGCATCAACATTCTGCTAACAAAAGAGAAGGAGCTTATGGGGAAGTAGCACCGCCCGAGGATGTGCCAACAGCTTGGATTCAGGGTGAGTGCGCCCTATGGCCAGAAAACCCACCTACTAGACTTTGCCTTGGCTTACCGACAATGCCAGCTACGGTGGCCCATGTGTACCTCGGACCGGCGCGGCCAATTACAGGATCTGTGGAAGCGCCGCAGCCTGGTTGCTCTGCCTCTGCCCTGCACAGTACGAGAGCGCCTCCTCTGGGCAGATTGGTCTTCTCTGCTTATGCCGGAGAGCCCATTGGCTGGGGCAAGAAGGGCCTTGCATCCAGGCCCGCCCCTCGAGCCCCTCCTTTCTCAACCTCCAGGCTTTCCCTCTCCAGCCAGGTAGGGAAAGTTGCTAGAGCAAGCAAGCTTTGCTCTTGCTGGCTTTAAGTGGCCAAATGGGCGATTTTTCTTCATCCCCGGAGGGATGAGATGCCCCTCAGGGAGTGTGAATAATGCAGTTCAGTATCCTAGGAAGCCAGCTTGGAGAAAGTCACCTGACTTCCCTGGGCCTTAGTAGGAGCCTCTGAGAGACCAGTGAGCCAGCTGTCAGCAAATGACACAGGATTACAAGCACAAGGAGTAACAAGGAGCTAAGCTCTTACCCTGGAGTGGGGATAGCATGGGAGTTGATTACATACAAGTACACGAACAAAAGATAATATCAGCTTGCTGTAAGCTGATAGGGATGTGTAGTGAGAATACAAAAGGGATGCCACAACTATGCCAGGAGTCTCTACAGAGAAGATTTGTGAGATAAGAATTAAGACTACAAGGTTAAAAGAAATTCAGATTGGAAAAGAAGGCAATTGAAAAGCTTAACCAGCACAGATGGGAGGACATTTAGCAGGTCCCTGCCTCTTGTGTCATTTCTATGCCTCAGGATCCCACAGTAGGTCAAAGCAGATCTCCCTCAAGGTTCCTCTGTCTTCCAGTATTTTCTTTCATTTTAGAGACACGGTTTCTCTTTGTAGCTCTAACTGGCCTGGAACTCGCTCTGTACACCAGGCTGGCCTCAAACTCATAGAGATTCACCTGCCTCTGTCCCTTGTGTGCTGAGTTAAAAGGCATGTGCCACTACATCCACCTCTAACTGCAATCTGTAGACCTATAAATATAGTTATTTTTAAAAACACTATTGGTGTTCAAAATGCTTAGGAAAAAATACTTGGGAAACATGGAAGGGGAATTCTTGCTAGGACAAGAATTCTAAAGAACCTTACATTTCTAAGGAAAGAAGGAGTGGGACAGAGATTCAAATGAGAAGCCAGGCAAATTACTACACAAGTACTCATGCTTAATTGAACTATAAATAAGAAAAGGTGCATATTAGATGCAGGAGAATGTGGTGGTTTTCATTGAAATGTCAGTGTTTGGTGGCCAGTATTCAGTATATATCACTAAGGGAGCTGCATGAATGATATTCTTCCATCATGCCCTGGAGGTCAATGCCACCTAGCATTTTTATTTTTATGCATGAAACTCGAATAATGAAAGGGGCCGACATACAGTAATCACCCTCAGAAGAAGCAATCCTTTTGCCCCTACTATTCTCACAAATTCTCACTATGTTCAAATTTGGAGAAATAGGATATGATTTCATAAATCACTGGGTTTGGTCCTGTAGGCTGTACAAGGACTTGTGAGGTAGAAGATGCCACCAAGTCATTGCTTCTGAACCTTTGTTAGCAGCAAAATGAACACTAGCTAAAAGATTGCTTTCTAGAAAATGTCATTTATTTTTACTTCCATATATTTTAAAACTGAGAGTTACTTCCTTTTAATTATGTGTATGTAGGCTTGTAAGCATGAGTGCAGGTTCCTGCAGAGACAAGAGGAAGGGAGTTGCCTGGAGCTGTGACTAGACTTGGGTATTTAGAATTGAACTCAGGCCCTCTGCAAGGGCAACACCTGTTCTTAACCACTGAACCGTCTCTCCAGTATCTGTATCTCTCCATCTTCTTGAGGGTTAATTTTCAGTGTGTGAAAGCCTAGCTATTCCCCAGGACAGAATCCTCCACAGTTTGTCCCATCTGCCCTTCACCTCAAATCTTCAGGACAGAATGCTTGCTCAACCAATAGTTGATTGAGCAAAAGAAGGAGATAGATTGTACAGGAGGCTGCTCAGGGTGACAATGACAACTGCAGCATTCTAAAGAGACTGGTCCATGTAGTCCTGAAGCATGGTGGCCAGACCCAGTGCTCCCTCTGCATGATCTCTGCCTGTTTCTCAAGGTTCATCCTTCTGGCCAACCCTGTATCTCACCTTACCGTTTGTCCTTGTGAACTGCATCTCTGCTTTCATCCACTTTCTTGCATCAGTCACCCAATCATTTCTCTTGCTTTGTACCAAGACCTTGATGGATTCAGGAAGAAAAGATTGCCTCATGCAACAGCAAGTGAACAGTTTAGAACAAGGATCTGCGTATAGGCAAATGCCTACATGGTAACAGGTGTACACATTCCTCCATCACTTCCTAAAAATATTACACCCAAAAGATGGTGATAGTAGTAGCATGTGAAGATGATATTTATATTTGAAAAGAACCTAGATATACTGTTCTTAGCAGGTCTAAAAAAAGTGAGCTAGCTCTTTTAATAACAAACTGTTCTAGATACAAGCTCTTTACTGTAAGGTTCACAGCTTGCAATGATTTCACATTTCATATGCATAGCTTGTAATTGACAGAGCTGTGGCTGGAGCCTGAGTTCTAACTCACAAGGCTCAGGGTTTACTGGGCTATAGCTTGGCTCTGCTTGTCAGCAACGGTAGAATTGTTCTGTTGTCTATACATGGCAAGATTTTTAAGATGATTGAAAGGTTTTATTTTTTCAATATTTCTTTAAAAGATCTACATGATTGAAGATTAATTATGGGATGGGGAGTAGAGAGCTTGCTTTACCAGCATAAGGACATAGATCTGTATCCTCGGAACTCATGTAAATATTCAGGCTCATTAGCACACCTGCAATCCCAGGGTTTCAAAGAAAAGATGAGTGGTAGAGACCGGAGAAGCTCCGGAAACTAGCCTATGTGCAGCAGCACAAACCAAAGAAAACTTGCTCAAACAAGGTAGAAGGAGACCATGGACCAGCACCCAAGGTTATGCTCTGAACTCCACATGTAGTCCATAACAGGCCCACAGTAGTGTGTACCCACACAGTCATATGTAATTAAATAGTCAAATTGCTAAGCTTGGAAAACAATGAGGTTGGGAACAAACATGATCAGGATTCTGCTGATCATGGATTAGTGCTGCTTTAGCAGTTGGAGGGATAAAGAAACAAGAAGCTTTGGTGTCTATTCAAGGATGATCAATGGTGCGAGAACTTTTCAGTTCCATCTATTCCATGCATGTTCCACCTGGAGAGATGGCTAAAATTCGTTTCACTTCTGAGCCCCAGTAAGAGGAAGGTATTGCAAAGAATCTGAGAGTGTGTGTTTCTTCTCCTGAATATCAGAGTCAAGGCACTGCAATATCATGCTTCAGTCTAGGACTGAGGGAGATTCTGAGCTGGAGACTTTGGGGAGCTTTCTCCTAGCTTGTGTGTATTGTGGAGTATTTGTGCTGACACTGCAAAGAATTGCCATGGCAACCAGTAAAATAAGTTTCTGAGTTCTTGCAGTCTCCCTCAAAGGAGGCAGATGCCAGTGGGTGTTGCTCTGTCATTAGGATGCATGGAAGTTTCAGATGCTCACGTCACTTCAAGATCTAATATATTTCTTTCCAGGTCTCAGCCAGAAACAGCTTCAGCAAGGTAAATAGGGGAGGGCCTAAGTCTGTGAGACAGGAGATGAAAACACTTTAACAGGGATTCATTCCCATGGTTGGCTACATATTCCAACCACCTTCCAATTTAAGATGCATGGATTCCTTAATTCCTTTCATCCAAACAAACAAACTGACAGGTGTGGGGCCAGGATATCAGCAGGTAGATATTGTATCAGAGTCAGTCATTTTTCTGTCACTGTGAAGAATCAACACGACCAAGGAAACTTACAGAAGGATGTGTTATTGGGGAATACAGTCCTATAGGATTAGAGTCCAGGGCCATTATGGAGGGGAGTATGACATAGGAAGGCAGACAGTGATGGTGCTAGAGCAGTAGCTGAGGGCTTAAATCTTATCTACAACTGGGAGGCAGCAAG